>SDVV010010695.1:0-16145 GCA_016164225.1 Gammarus roeselii
TGTCGGTACCTTTCATCAGTACTGTGTGTCACAGTACAGCATTGGTGTCGGCCCCTTTCATCAGTACTGTGTGCCACAGTACAGCATTGGTGTCGGTACCTTTCATCAGTACTGTGTGCCACAGTACAGCATTGGTGTCTGTACCTTTCATCAGTACTGTGTGTCACAGTACAGCATTGGTGTCGGCCCCTTTCATCAGTACTGTGTGTCACAGTACAGCATTGGTGTCGGCCCCTTTCATCAGTACTGTGTGTCACAGTACAGCATTGGTGTCGGCCCCTTTCATCAGTACTGTGTGCCACAGTACAGCATTATTGTCGGTACCTTTCATCAGTACTGTGTGTCACAGTACAGCATTGGTGTCGGCCCCTTTCATCAGTACTGTGTGCCACAGTACAGCATTGTTGTCGGTACCTTTCATCAGTACTGTGTGCCACAGTACAGCATTGGTGTCGGTACCTTTCATCGGTACTGTGTGAGACATTGTATGATGTACCATCGAGTGCAATAAGCAAGCATCTCGTCGCATTTTTATTCATCGTGGAATTGCCGCAACTCACAGGCTTGAAAGTTTTTGAAATTTGTATTATCACCTGAACCACAGAGAAACCTCTGACAAAAAATGGGATCGAAAACCTTTCCTCTTCAAAAGTTACGTCAGTTGGAATATGTGCATTAAGTAGTGCACGGCGCTCACAGGAGATTGTACCACCAGGCATTAAACAAGCACTGCCAAGTAACTTGGCAATCATTCCTTCAGCATCTTCACGCTCTCTAATTCGTATTTCTATCATAACCCACACATTTGCGCAAATCTTTTATTCGTGTGTGTAATGGGTTTGTTGACCATGTAATACAGCTCCTTCGTTTCTATAAATTGTGAATCACCTTTCAGTTCCTTGTCACACATCCCCACATAGAGAACCGGCAATTGTCTCGCTCTGAACGTAGAAGTTCTTTCTTACATACACACAGCTAATTTCCCATCAATATTTCCACTAATATTTGTTTTAGAATTATAAAGTACAGTTAGATTGTATCCCTGAAGCATTTATTTTGCGATTTTTCATAAACAGATATGAGGGTGTTTAGCAGTGATCCGTGCTTCGTCAGATCCGGGAAATAGTAATCAAAACTCAATGAACAATAGCCACATGATACTTCACAATATAATGTCACGGTGCCTTCTCTTATTGTGGAGCCAGAGAATGAGAATCTATTACGATGCTTTTAAACTTTTTCAATGACACATCTACCAGGTAGTCCACTTCACTGTGGTCACGCCATCTCTGCTGCTTAACGCTCTCTATAGCAACAACCACAACAGGAGCAAATCGTGCAGCGCCTGTCACAGGAACGTGCAAGAGATGTTCGGTGTTATTAATGATAAGCAATGCACATCATGCAGGAGCAAAAACTGTACCAGGACCGGCAAATCTCGAAACAAGGAGCTATCGTACAGCCCAAATATTCCGATGGTCAGCACCAGCCCCAACGCTCGACACGGGAAGCTCATCATTTCCCACAAGGAAGCACATCCATTTGGGGGTAAACACTCCCAATGCTGACGACCTCTCTATCTCCCACTCGTATCCTGTGAAACTGATCCCGTGACCCCCGCCAATGGCCGATACTGAGCCCTTAATTCCCACTTCTACCAGACATTTACCCCATGCCTCAACAGGAAATCCTCACAAACAATGCCGGTAGTCAGTGAAACAACCTTTACCGAGACGTTGTCAACAGCGAGTCCTCGGACTTGAAGAACGGTACTTAATGGTGGTATTCTTTTATCAAATGTGCTGACGTCCGATCTTTCAGGTAATTGCACTCTTCATAAACGCTAGTATAAATGGCTATGGTGTTCTGTCTAAAATTATTGACAGTGCAAATCCTGACAAAAAATATCATTATAAGGTTTACAAGCCAGGTCGAAAATGAAGAAGAAACACAAAAATCAAAATTTGATCAAGTAGTATCAAAAATATAATAAAAGCCACGTATCAAAATCCGTGCATTTAGCTATAGGTGCAGTTGATGCCGCAAAAAATCGCAACAGCTTATTCACGCGTTCATCGCCGAATTCTTCCTCCGGTGTGCCCCCACTGGCGGAAGAAATCGTAAACAGTATAAAAGAGAAGAGATAAATACGATTTAGCCTCTAGCATTTACTCTGCAACTGTATCTGATGTTGAAGGAATTAAAAAAGTAAACCGACTATGAGAAATCCACCATAATATATTATTTCTTCTGTTTTCTTCAGTAAGTACCCTTCCACAAAGTCACTTAGTAAATATGCGCGCGCGTGTAAAATTAACAGGTTGTTGTATATTACATCCACATACACAAGGAGGGGCCAAGTGGGGCATAGCACCGTACTCTTTTTACCCCCTTCGCAGCGACACTGTAACCAAATCGTTATCCTCTCCCAGTTACCCCACCCCTGCCTGTCACGGCCCATTATCTTGCCCTCATTGGGCTCTCCAAGGCCTGACTCCCACTCCAACAGAGTCAGAGAAAATACAAGATCTAGATTGGCATGTTAGTTGTCAGAATTGTTGATGAACCAATACCTTACAGAAATCACATCAATTGATGAAAAACGTATCTAGATACAGGGTTTAGCCCAACAGTGCACACATCAATGTATAAACCATAACTGTCTGCGTCATCGCAAGAATGTGACTTGTTCAACTTGCTCGCTGTTCACGAGCCGGCACTGCCTTGCGAGGCTGCCCTTTATCGAGGAGGAAGGTTGCTGACTAATGTTGGCCAGGAATGCCGGGATGACGTGCTTGCGAGTAGCGGTCCTGAATATCGTGCACGACTGAACGTGGATAGTGTATGTTTGGAACAGCTATCTGAATGTCGTGCACGACAGTCATTGCACAGTATGTGTTTGGATCAACCATATAAGTGTTGTGCACGAATGCACGTGGATGCCGTGTGTTTGGAGCAGCTATTTGAATGTCGTGCACGACAGTCATTGCATAGTATGTGTTTGGATCAACCATATAAGTGTTGTGCACGAAGGCACGTGGATGCCGTGTGTTTGGAGCAGCTATTTGAATGTCGTGCTCGACAGTCATTGCATAGTATGTGTTTGGATCAACCATATAAGTGTCGTGCACGAATGCACGTGGATGCCGTGTGTTTGGAGCAACTATCTGTGCGACATTCACACCGGTAATGGGCGTTCAGGGCCAGCGGTAAAGGAGATAAAGGCAAAGACCGAAATTAAAAGCGTGCTTTATACTGGAGTGGAAAATCACATCTAACGATTCTAAACCATCCTCGAGGTGGAGGGACGGTGACCCGAGGACGAGAACACGATTGGGTTTTGGTTGAAATACGTCAATACAGTGATGGGCGTACCGGTTGCTGGGTGAGCAGACAGAGGGCATTCTTTTCCGTCTATCAGGCGGAGGACAATCACGTCTTAGTCATCGGATGACACTTAGAATAACTTTATTTGTTAGAGATGATTTGAGATAAATTTGCTATTCGGAAGTGTAAACAATTTATTTCCTATAAGAAAAATATCGGTACAAAAGATACTGAATACTGGAGTGTAATTTTTGATGTGCGGCCTCTTTTGCGAAAATCTTTTGAGCCCGCTTTTAGGAGTGATCAAGAGCATCAGCTGTGTGATGAACACGTATGCGTATGTAGCTACCATGACGGAGATTCACTTCTCTTTCGAGGTGAAGATTAAAAACTAGGTTAAATGGAATCCCACACGGCAAGGGTCTGTCTGTATTCTTTATCAAAATCCTAGGACACTCTGTAATATATACATTTCTAACGTACAGTAGAAAATTTATATTCGTTCACGGTTAATCTAAAACGAAAAGCAAATGTGAAATGTAACATAAGATGCATTTTTGTTACGGTGTTATATCTGGACAAAGCTTTGTAATGGTTCAAGGGATCAAAAGTCCAATAAGTTCAAAGATATTGCGGAAACAAATATTTCCAGATTTTTTGAAAGCATATTTCATTAAACGCAATCCAATTCCAACTAGGCTATAACTATACATTGTTAACCGCTTATGATAAGGTCTCGCTCATTAGATTTTGCTAATATAGTGTGGTGAAATAAGTCAAAGTAATATAAGTGAGCTAGCCGACATAACATTGAAATAATTTGTTTCAACATTTATTACCTGAATTCGAGTTAGAACCGTTGATTTAAACAATGCACTCGTTTCAACTCATGTATATGATAATGAATGTTAAAAATGCACCATTATTTCATCTGTGTTGAATAAACCCATTGATCGAGTCGCAGGTGACACCTCGAATTATAAATAATTAGCTAAAATATCTGCGTCATTTAATGAGTGGAGCCCCGCCACAATAACAGTTCCGGCCAATATACTGTACCTTGGTACTCTTCCAAATATTTTGTCCATAAATTACTTTGTCCATAAAATTACTTTGTCCTAAGCCTACGAGATTGTATCTAGATCAAGTATCTAGATAGTGTGTATCTTAATCCAAACTGTCTGAATGATGCACTCGTCGGTGAAGCTAGATACAGAACCTAAGCCACGGACGAGCGCGTGTAAAAATTCCCGAGGTTAGAGGCCACGCTGGGACCAAGGCATCGACCAGTCAACCCCTACCCCTCTCTCCTACAGTCCTGAACAAGAGCTGCAAGGGATTACAACACTCGGACCAATTCTGGAGAAGACAGAAAAATTTAGCTTTGATTATAGGACTTTAAGGAATGGAGGACAACATTTTATGTAGCTGTTTATTTAATACCCGTACAAGGGACGTCTTTGTACACGTATTGTACTCCAGTTATCTGTGTCCAGCAACTGTACTTGGTTACGATAAACACCGTGTCCGGCGCCTGGATTTCACTGCGACTGTAAGCAAAATAAGTATCCCCAAAAAAATCACGTTGGCATTTCAGACTCACATTCTCACGATACCGATTTAAGCAGGTTTGTTTGTGTTTTAGAGACTATTACAAACAGACCTCGCGAATCCGGCGCAAGTTTCGGCCAATAATACAATGTTCTAAAGATTTTAACGTAGACAACTGCAGCTTCTGCATGAGAGACGACGGTTGAGCCCGACAACAGCTGCGCAACTCATCGTGCAGGTCAACCACACTCAGTAGGGCTTATGAAGGCGAACGTCCACGGCTGCCCACTGTAGTCCAATTTTACTGTTTACAGAGCACAATAGAATGAAGTTACCTGCGTATGCCGTAACTTATCTTATGGATGATACTTGGTTCAATAAATATATGAAGCATGTAAGCTCATGTTAGGGTTTTAGCCGTGAGGTTGCATGAGTGCAGATCCCCCTCTACTCAGCAACCACCTCAAAGCAAATACGAGGTTTCGCATGCCAATGGAAAATGTTTCCCATCAAAATTGCGGCATCTGGAAAGTACCAACTGGCGCATCGATAAGCAATATCATTTAACATTTGAGCCAATGTTTTGATCACTTCGTAACTCGGCAATCTCTTTGCTATTAGTTAATTGATCAGAGTCTTGACCAACGCAACGTAGTGCGTTTAGAGAAGTGGTTGTTATTCGACGTAAGTGTTAGGATTCATGGTGTCATGTCGTTTCACGTAATTGTCAATATATATTTACCGAAATAAGCGGGAAATCTGTCGTAGCCACGTGACGTACAGTGGTTGAAAAAAAAGTAACAACTTAAAAGAGAAGGTGCCACGAAAGTTCACCTCTTAACTACAGTCGATTTATTTCATAAATGATCTCCATAATTTTATTTTACCGTAAACTGTTACTTGCGTTCATGTGCCACCAGTCATCGTGAATGAGCTTCTAGACATTGAAGTTACTTTACTTTAAGGGAAACATTAACATCCATTGTAAGTACTTTATATAAATAGATGTAAGATACCCGATTGCATTTAGTTTCAATATATTGAGATGAATAACGAATCATTTCTGTAATCTGTTGAGCTTCATCATTCCCAACAAACTTCCGATGACGTCACGAACTGGGTCATGACCAAGTTGACTATTCAAAAATAAATAGGATACAAGCTTCCGGTAAGTTCCCAACAAGATTGTTTTTTATGAAGTTTCTGATCATCGCGTTCACACGTTAACTGGTGCACCAGTTAATGAGCTTTTATGAGATGACGTGGCGTGACGGCGTACCCATTGATCGGTAATTAATTAGTAACTTGTTCCGATGGCATCACACAAAGTAATCCGACTCACGCATAGCTGCGATCAACGAGTTCATGTTGAATGGCATCACACAAAGTAATCCGACACCAGTATATCTGCAATCAACGAATTTATGTTCAATGGCATAACACGAAGTAATCCGGGGCCAGCATATCTACAATCGAAGAGTTCACGTTAAATTGCATCACACAAAGTAATCCGGGGCCAGCATATCTGCAATCAACGAGTTTATGTTGAATGGCATCACACAAAGTAATCCGAGGCCAGCATATCTACAATCAACGAGTTTATGTTGAATGGCATCACACAAAGTAATCCGAGGCCAGCATATCTACAATCAACGAGTTTATGTTGAATGGCATCACACAAAGTAATCCGAGGCCAGCATATCTACAATCAACGAGTTTATGTTGAATGGCATCACACAAAGTAATCCGAGGCCAGCATATCTACAATCAACGAGTTTATGTTGAATGGCATCACACAAAGTAATCCGAGGCCAGCATATCTACAATCAACGAGTTTATGTTGAATGGCATCACACAAAGTAATCCGAGGCCAGCATATCTACAATCAACGAGTTTATGTTGAATGGCATCACACAAAGTAATCCGAGGCCAGCATATCTACAATCAACGAGTTTATGTTGAATGGCATCACACAAAGTAATCCGAGGCCAGCATATCTACAATCAACGAGTTTATGTTGAATGGCATCACACAAAGTAATCCGACACCAGAATATCTGCAATCAAAGAGTTTATGTTCAAGTATCCAGAAACACAGAAAGAAAATGCGTATCTCGAATCACCCAGACTAATTGTATCTATTTTGAGAACACTTTTAGCCCACAGCTGGTGATTATTTGACTTATGATTAACTCACGAGGGAGCTGTTACCCGTCATAAACACAGTCGTTACCACTATTAACAACTGCCTCTAAGGGTGAAAATACTGCAGTACCTCTGGTGGTTGTGCAGTGCCCTCTACACAATGTAATAGACTAAAGTGAATGTCCACCTTCTCAGTTAGACTTGAATCTTGACTCTGATCACCTGCACTTCCTGCACTACAGTTGCAAGTAACTGTTGGTCCAAGTGTCACTGATAGTGCCCCCATTGACTTCCTGAACTACAGTTGCAAGTAACTGTTGGTCCAAGAGTCACTGATAGTGCCCCCATGGACTTCCTGCACTACAGTTGCGAGTAACTCTTGGTCCAGGTGTCACTGATTGTGCCCCTAGATTAGATCCAAGGTAACAGAGTAGCGCAAGGTGCAATGCTGTGCGGGATGTGTTTCTACTCCCTGGTCTGGCCCCCGGTGATAGCTGTTTAGACGACGTCGCACGGCTGCCCACTTGGACAAGGGTGCCGTTGCAAAAGAAATGTAAATAAATTGAATGAATAGCGCATGGTACTACTAAGCAAGGATAGTAGAGAGTTCAGCGAGCCTATTTTCTCCTGAAAGTACTGCATTTATAAAGCCCCTTTGTCTCTATTTAAGTCATGATCTCCTAACTGGCCGGATTTATACGGTACTAGCATAGTTTTTTATTAAAATCCAATCCGCGGCTGTGTTTGTATGCTCAGTTAGCCATGTGATGACTCGCATGTCGATGCGCATGTCAGTGACGTCATTGATAGATGCGGAACTCAAAAAGTGACGTTCCTGTGGTTTAGCTCAACAATTACACTGCCAACGCATGTGTACCTAACAATAGTCTCAGACAATAGGACAGTGTAGCGCAATCCCACGTCAGTGTTTTAGAAGAACAAGGCAATGCGTATTCAGTTTATATCAGACCCTGGCAATATGCAGAAGTTTACTATGATTACCATGACTGGCTACTAACTTTGCCTTATACCGTATTGCCCAAACGGGCGACTTTATAAACACACGCCGACAATGTTTGCTATCTAACGGACCCCACGTTGTCACTGCGGAAGAAATGTCAACCAGTTCTTGCAGTGTTTTCTTCAAAAACTCACACCAAATGACCTATCAGTGTCACAATTGCTAACCTTGCCACCGGTTCAGTACAATACCAGCTAACGGTCGAGACCGGAGGCAGGTTGATCAGCTGCTTGAATGTCATGTTGTTGAGCAGTAAGCTCCACACAGGCCAACCAAATTGCTTCATGTCGAGACGGGAGGCGGGTCTATAAGCTGCTTGTATGTCATGTTGTTGAGCAGCAAGCTCCACGCAGGCCAACCAAATTGCTCCATGTCGAGACTGGAGGCAGGTCGATCAGCTGCTTGAATGTCATGTTGTTGAGCAGCAAGCTCCACACAGGCCAACCAAATTGCTCCATGTCGAGACGGGAGGCAGGTCGATCAGCTGCTTTTATGTCATGTTGCTGAGCAGCGAGCTTCACACAGGCCAACCGAAGTCCACAAATGCCGCTATGGAGTTAGATCGACGATTGTTGAGCTAGCGCTGCAAAGTGTGAGGGAAGCAACAGGGCTGTTTGGGCGTCCCGGTTACTCGTGGGAAGCTAAGGATCCAGTATGAGATCCATCACCAAATCCTGCTGGATGACTGGCATAAAGCAGAAGAGGATGAAACATTCCCTAGGGGGTGACCCCTCGCTTGCCAGCCTGAAATTGACCCACGTAACAACGTCGCCTAGTTTGGCACACATTGAAACGAGTGGCATATTTCTGGAGAAGCTATTCCATTTTTTTTATAGCTAACTGTTTCAAATGTTCATCAACACTTATTATTTAGCCAAACCTCACCACATCAAGCATATGTCAAGTAAGGAAACTGCTCAAAATGTTTTGGAATCATAGCAAACTGTGTGTCGATTTCTGAGTCCACAGACGAGCTGCGGAACGATTGATTCATGAAGTTTGTCCAGGCTGTTCCTGGTGCTGTATGTTCTCAGAAATTGAAGGAAAGGTCGACCGACGCGGAAGGCGGGGAGACGAGAATGGAGTATTATTCTTTATAGAAAGTGAGCAGTATGTAGTAGTACCTCAAATTCAATACAGGGACATTTACTCCATTACAATATCGCCAAAATCTATTTCATCCATTTCTAAATCTATTTGTCTATTAAATAATAAATATCACACATCAAAGTGTTTGTTATAATTCAATCTAGAAGCCGTAAAAAATGATTATAATTGAAATGAAACTGACTCTATGTGAAAAGTTTAAGTGAAGGATAGAGATGACCCGAAAAATAATGTTTCAAGTACAAACTATGAATATGTTGAACATTCCAGCTGCACTGTAAGGTATATTACCGGTGCTATCAAACTTTTTATTGTTACAAGCAAGGTTCAGTACAGGAAGATCCAACGACAAGAAACTCTAAGGAACGACTGTTTTTTTCAGATAGACTAAGGAAAGATTCGAAGGAAAAAATCACTTTTTTACGGCCTTCTTCACATAAACGACGATGACGAATGGAATAACCTTTAGCGAACATGTTTCACGAATGTCATCATCACGAGACATCATGACCTAAGGCAAGAAGTCTTGCCGCAGCAGAGGAAACTCGCCGGTTTGTCTCTTCCTATATCCGAGCGAGCACTCCTCTGAGGTGGCGAACCCCATCAAATCTCGTATATGGCGCCATGGCTGTATCAGATCCACCTTTCGCTTTGGCTACCCTCGCCGTGAATTTCTCCACGGTTGAGCAACAAATAGGTTGGCCAGAGCAGGCAGTTGCGCAAGCTCTTGCTTCTAAATGTTGTTGCAGTGGGTAGGTCACCTTTCTGAGTGTCCCTGGACCTGAATAAGAACCACTGCTTTGCCACTGAAGCATTCTTGCTATATCTCAGCCATGTCGCGTCACGAATCTTTGTTATGGATGTTTTCCGATTGCACTAGCAAGACAAATAGTTAGATATGTAATACATAAAAAAACTATTACTTTTGACGTGACCAGATATAACGATACTTTGTTTACATGCAGGTGTGAGTAAACACATTCGAAGTTTTGAAAGAAATCATAAATAATGTTGTTCTCTGTTCAGGGAGAACTTTAGGCTGCGTAATTTTTTTAAATATCGAATGATAATGTAAAACAAAGAAAATTAAGTGAATCGTTAGATATTCTCATCCATCAACAAATCGTTTGCACAGACGGCAGCGGGAAAACAAAACGGCTATCTGACAGTTGATTTAATTTCGGACAAAGTGTTTTGTCCAGAACAATGTTCAAATTCATAAGTGATGCCACACAAACTGTCTTTCAAATTCTGTAGAAGAGTTTTGATTATAAATATTTCGATCGTAGGTTGCATTTTCTGTAAACTCGAATTGAAAGAAAGGCATACCAGGATAATTTACTCACCGCAAACTTTGTTGTGTTCACGTTAACAATCACTCGGATTTGACGGATTCGTCCTAATTGCGAATGGTGGAACAAATCCATACATGAGTGTATCATTTGCGGGTTTGGTCTATTTGAGGGAAAAAGTTGTTCACTGACAAAAAACATGTCCCGCCTTTGCTGTGGATCACTTGATCGCAGCAGGGAATCCTTGAAGCTCTGCTCGATCCTCCTAAGCAAACCTGCTGTCTTGTCTTGTGATACCAACACAAAAAAGAACTCTGTACGTGCAAGGTTAAGCAGTAAGCCTCCATACAAGCGCCTAGCAAGGCGAGCGCCTTGCAGGACCAGTGTACGGACAACGGACACATCTTATAGAGGGCTCCATTAAAGTTCGATGCAAATGGAGAGATGTTCTGCACCAGGATGTATATGAAGTGTTTCCATGTTGAGAAAAAAATTAATGGTACATGCAGGGAAGTCATAGGAGTAAATCAATATTGTTTTCAGAAGATTTTCAAACACGTGTGAATGATAAACAAATGCCTACAATAGGTAAAATGCATCCATGTATCAAAATTATTAAATAATTCCACTTCACATTGATGATGCCACTAACATAAAGAATTTGCTTAGAATAGTGCATTATTTTTGTTTGAAGTCACAATCACTCCGTTAAACATTTCTCTTATGATATTAACAAGAGGAATGATGCAGAGATCCTAATGTGCAGTAATGAAAAACTGGAATGCAATAATCATCGTAATTATTTAGACTCTGCCCAGATGGATGACACATGTGGCGTAAAGTGGATTAGGCACTTCGTTTTCTGAAAATTCGCATTCATTAAACGTAATTTATTTATAATATTAGCCCGTGTTTATGTGACTTCAGACCAATCATCGCACTTGAAGTTGGCATACAGTTTAAGAAATCCGTGACAGCACTAGGTAGGAACTCACAAAACGGCGGTGAGCTTCATCACTGAGGAGGTGGTGGTGGCAGACGTCCTCTCACGGCCACAGTGCACAGATCAATGCTACAGCGACAGCAAAGCCGCTTTTATAAGACGTCCTTCACCGCTGGGATACTCACTGCCCGAACTTCACATAGTTGATACTCCATTACTTCCAAGCAGATCCTAGATCAGTTTAGGGCAGTGGCACACATACTTTTCCAAATGGTGGCATCACCTACAAAAGGGGTATTTGTACACTACTTTCCCTTATCTATTAATTAGATGACTTAGCCGGGAGCTATTAGGACCGGTCAACTATGACTCACTTTCCTATGAGCAGCGGGTTTTGACTCTTGATCATCGTTAAGCTTTGAGATCAATATTAATCTTAGCACCACACCAGCGACACAGACATCTATCTATCACATATGTTTTCCAGGTCTCCCGCATACGGTACATCTATGAGCTTAATTTAAATCGCTCAATATTTGGCTTGAAGACCTTGAACTTGAAGCTAATCATGTGACCATGTGCAAAATATTTTAGTGAAGTCGGTGGATGCACAGTCCGTCCGTACAGTAGCTATCAAAGGTTTTGCTTCCCCTCTAAATGATGAACGGTGTCGGATTAAATGGAGTCACCCCCAACATTGAACAGTTTTTTCACCTATTTTCATAATAGTTGTAATGTACAACAAAACAATAATTTAGAACATGTGAGTCGATGTTTCTAAGGAAGTACCTCTGGATAATTATCCAAGTCTTATTCCTGAAAAACTGTAATGGGGCTAAATTTTCTTAAATCGATAATAACAATTAGGTGTCATGCCTTACGTCCGCCATCTTTCCGTTAGAGTACAGCCGCTGCCAATAGCTGAAAGGTTGTGAATGGAGAGCGCTGCAATTTTATTATTATTATTATTAATAAATAATTTGTTTCCGTCGTCTAGCAATGGGTTTTCAATACTTAGGTACAATACATCAAGCCTAGTTTTCATATGCGCTATTTGAATTAGCGAAACGAGAGATAAAGTGAATTTGTGACAGCACATCTGTCGGCGGCCGGTTTGTAGCTACTTCATGTTTCAAAACATGATTCACATAATATGTTATTGAAAATCTTATCAAAAACACACGTACATGGGATTGATGAATCCAAAATGAATACATCGCAGCTCATCTCTAGTGTGCTGCTGGCTCGCCTTCATGGAACTGAATGGAATTCACAATATACCATCATACATGTACACATACAAATATACATTCAAATGTGCACACACCTACCTACATATATGGATGATAATAAGTGTAATACACATTCATATGTGCACACACCTGCCTACATATATGGAAGACAATCAGTTTGATAAACATTCATATGTGCACACACCTACCTACTTATATGGATGACAATTAGTGTTATACACATTTCTATGTGCTCTTACCTACATACACATATGGATGAACAATCAGTATAATACACATTCATATGTGCACACACCTAACTTCACGTATGGATGACAATCAGTATAATACACATTCATATGTGCACACACATACGTACATATATGGATGACAATTAGTATAATTATTACATTATTATTAAGTCCTTTACATCAATCATCTTGCAATGGGTTTTAAATTTTTTAAAATAGTACACATAAAACTTTACTGCCGTTAACACTATTTGAATTAACGCAAACGAAAATTCAATTTGAAATTCGCCGCTGGTTCTGGTTTCATGCAACAGATTATAATTTATAATATTATAATTCATGATCGACAGCCAACATTTTATTTGAGGTAAGAATCAGGAATGCCTGACACGAAATACATGGGGTGGGGCGATCACTAAATACATGGGGTTGAGAAAATTACGAAATACATAGGATTGGGAAAACCGCCAACACATGGGCTAAGAAATCCTGAGAACATGGGGTTGGGAAATCGAAATGCGCTAACATATTGTAAAGATGGGGTAAGATATGAATACTAAAGGGTTGAATAGGTGACATAAATTGTACATAAAATATATACACAGCAGTGGATATACATATTTCATGACGAAATGCGCTAACATATTGTAAAGATGGGTATAAAACATTGTATGAAATAATGAAGTGGTGAATAGACTACATAAGTTATTCATAAAATATATACATAGCACTGAAATATATACACTTCATGACCGCTAGGAAATGATTCAATGATTGACCATAAGAATAATTCGATACTGGAGTACAGAAACCGAATTAATATACTTCTGGTATAGAAGATGAAGCACAATATTAGCTTACGTGACAATGATTGTATCTTCAAAAATGGTACGGTAAATGGTGGATATGGTTCAATAAAATATATTCTCGTTGAGTTGGCCTCTGTCAAAGCTGGGAGCTACCTATCGTTCCTCGAAAGTTCAATTTGAATTCGTCACTGCTCATTTCTAGGGGCTGCCGGTTCGGATTACATGGAGCGAAATATTTTTTGCAATAGTATCATCTGTGCACATACAGAAATGTCTATTTTGACAAAATACTTCCGACTACATAGCGTTGGAAGAACGAGTCACACGCGGGGTTGAGAAATAAAAAAACTTGGGGCTGATAAACAACGAAATACATGGGTGTGAAAAATAACAAGTACATGTGGTTGCAAATCACGCATGCATGTGCTTAGAAACCCGAGAACATGGGGTTGACACATCAAAACATGCTAACATATTGTAATGAGTAGTCTACATTATTGTACGATGACAAAGATATGGATGGATAACATGAATTATGCAGAAAATATGAATACAATATAGGGTTGGGAAAATCGCAAAGCACTAACATATTGTAAGGATGGGTCTAAACCATTGTATTAATATTGAAGGGGTGAATAGGCGACATAAGTTATACAAAAAAATCATACCTAAAATACACGCAAAACAATTTAATATACAATATACACACTTTAAGACCGCTAGGAAATGATTCAATGATTGACAATCAGAATTAATACAATGCTGGAGTACACAAGTTGGATGAATATACATCTGTTATAGGAGACAAATAAAATGTTAGCTTAAAAGGCAATGATTGTATCGTCAAAAATGGTACGGTAATAGTTAGAAATAATTCAATGAATTATATTAAAATCGAGTAGAATAAATGTAGTCACCAAATAGCATACGACAGATATATTTTTGTTTTACAATTTTGTCTCGGTAAAATTTCCATACAATCACAACGAATATAGAAAGACATATGATGTCGAAGATACAATATGCCACGGCTTGGTGAACGTGATATTAATTCATTCAACGTAGTCAATCTGTTAAGATAGTTGCACCTTGTATGCCCTTACGGGCAGCTGGTGCATGCTTTTCACGTGCGGTAATGTCCGCCATATCTAGACAATACGAAGCAATTTTTTTCCACCCTCAGCTGCAG
Organism: Gammarus roeselii; assembly: GCA_016164225.1. Lineage (NCBI taxonomy): Eukaryota > Metazoa > Arthropoda > Malacostraca > Amphipoda > Gammaridae > Gammarus > Gammarus roeselii. The sequence continues at coordinate 14,867 of SDVV010010695.1, forward strand.
ATGATCCAGGCTGAGTGATGCCATCCCGAATATACCTAAATAACTTACCAAGTATTCACCATGTTCAGTAATCAAATATTTGATGCACTATACGAATTTGCAATGAAAATAGGAAAGAAAATACGCATATGTATATGTCACATCTTCGTGCAGGTGATGCTCTGTACTAGTGAACTAGTGTATATAGGATGCAGGGCGTCGCCAAGAGGATGACTGGAGAGGCGACGAAACCGCCCCCCCTCCTTACCCAAGGTTTAACTTCAGTATTCAGTGATGCAGTAATTCTCTTCATTCTATTCATTCATATCTGAAGCTCGTTATCTTTTGCTCTAAACATACATCCTTGCAACTACACGGCTCCGGAAATCGTGAAGACGTCTCCGATTGTAATACTGCTAGTTTTAGAGTTTGTTTCTACATCGGGCTAGTGCATGTATCTACGTAACAGTGTGATTCATATATATTACAAGGGTGATGTGTCTCTAAGATGACCAGTGGCGGCAAGGTTGTCAAGTCTGTTCTACCAATGCTCATTTGAGGTGTTTTTACTGCACTGATACTCAAGCCGTACCAAGCAGTTTTTTTTGCGGGAAGGGGAAGAATGGACTGCTATGGGCCACACTTGAATAAATAAAGTTATTCACTTCATTGGTCTGACTATTACTTGTTTGTAGCTCGTTACACTTCAATGCTTGAGACGCGATTCTACATAAAAAACAACTTTTGATACAAGTTTCGCAACGTTTTTTGCAATGGGATTAAAAATCGCTAATTATATAATACTATAGTAGATACGGCACGGGAATTATCAGTTTCCCACGCATTGAGTGGCCAATCGTCTCTGGAGCATGTATCATCGATGGTATGCATAATTGTTGTCCAATAGAACCTAGTTTTTTCAATTTTTTCCAACCTATGTTTTCAATCTCCGTCTACAGTGTTGATCAGTGCAACCTATGTTTTTAAACTCCTCCAACAGTTAGAAAAAACATTTTGTGATATGTGATACAGAATTCGACCAGTAATTTCGAATACTGCAATCAAAGAGTAGTTTCTTTCGGAGTTTTATTGGTGCGCTGCAATTTTTGAATAGCTGTCATAAGAAAAGACTCACAACTCTTCTATAGATTTGAAATTCTCATGATATGCTATACATAATTTGAAAGCTCACGGGAAAAATTACTATGAAACTGCTTTTTCATTTACATTTCGATCGTTTCCAAATGCGATGTTTTAATCTCATCTTTCTGTACAGTTTTGATTCTATCATTTATATATA
>SDVV010010696.1:0-15250 GCA_016164225.1 Gammarus roeselii
TAGATTGACTTACGTTCCTTTTGAAGATTATTTCCTCGTCTATTTCCTTTAAAAAATTGTAAATATTAAATCTAATATGCAATCATGTCTTTCTTTCAGCTCCCGCAATTAAATCACGCAGCGGAACGGTGAGCCAAAATAAGCACATCTCGATTTGTGAGCTTCATCCCTTATTCATTAGTTACGCACAATATTAGTTTGGGCGTTTATTATTACTCATGGGATTAACAAAAAATATGCAAACATTACACGGTACAGAATGCAATCTATCCGTTCCCTCCCTCCCCCCAACCCCAGCTCCAACCCATCCCCCAGTCCTCCATTGACCTCTTCTCATTTCGTCTGTATACGATCAGTACATGTAGCCAGATTCGCATCTGTACCCATCGGGAAAAGAATATTTTAGAAGTGAAATATATATTCCTGGTTTCGTGTTTAGTGAGCTATATAACCGTGGGACGTCATCTTTGTAAAATGCCAAGCCCATCAGCTCAGCTAGGTATATTTCATATGAATAACTTCACGTTTTTCTCAATGTTCCCTATTAAGTATGCATATAATTTATCTAAATTTCGTGTCATCGTTTAAAGTAACCAAAACTATTAACTTGCATGGTGATTTTTTTATTATTTCATGCCCGGAGGGTGGGAAACTTTCGGTTAAAATCGAAAGAGTGCACGACCAAGACTCACTCCAACACTCTTTTAATTACATTACAACGGACTTAATTGTAGACAGAGACGTACAAATCAAGAATTACACATGTTCTTATACAACTGCGACTTTCTCAGAATCGGGCCAGATTGGCAAACATGCCCTAACTGCTGAGCCTAAGTCGGCGGAACCCGTTGTCTATCTTGATACATTTTATTGGCATAACAATGCATCCAAATAATAATAAAAATTATTATTATTATTACCTTTATTGAGGCACTCGATGGTACAATAATGGTTACAACTGAAAACAAGTTCAACAAAAAACATTCGTACCAATACATCAAACATATTGTCCAAAAGAAAGCACATATGAAGACATATCAAGATTGTGTTATATCTTAAGATATTGAAGGCTGAGGACTTCTTGATAAACAATGGTGGGATTATAATTCTGATTTATTTGCAACTATACAATTTATAAAGTGGAGAAAATGTAAGTTTAAGTTAGATGTAAGAGGAGCGAGCACAGGCAAGTAACCAGTCAGTATCGGGGTCGAGTCAGCACTGACTCTCTTAGACTATCCCTTGCTGCTGCATCCATTTCACTTCCGTCACAAGCGTGGCCTATGACGTTGTTGTCTATGTACCGGGCGTCATTTTAATTGCTGTATGCGCCCAAAGGATTTCCGTTCGCTTCAGATCAGCTTGTTTGCTGCTCATAGGTTCTCGTATTATAAATTACCTTGTCAGACTATACTACCCGGCCTTCCGGCCAGCGCATGTTTAATGTAATAGGGATGTTATTGATGACCGTCTACTTGCCGGAGATCTCCTTCGTTACGCATTGACATTGCCCAAGTATGGGAATATGAAATATTGAGACACACGTCAGCAACTTATAGATTCAGTTTGAGACACGCGTGCTTAAAATATGTTTTATGTCCCTTTCCCACATAAATAAATGACACAAACAACACTGTAGGAGAGGCTTAGTGTAAAGCCACCTTTCAGTGCATCTCAACCTAACGGCAGCCTGTATATAATGGGCCCACAACCTAGATATACAGTATTGTCCCATTTTTCTTATCCCTCACTGTTACATATTGCCTCCAGAGAGGATTATTCGAGTATTCAATCCGTTCCTGGAGGCTGAATGCACTTTTTCTTGCTCGTACTTTCAGGCAATCAACATCATATTATGCAAATACTAGGCGGCTGTCACTCGTTCTTCTTGACACCCACCAGCCTCCTGAATATGTCATTGTATGCTACTCGCAGTTTTCTCATGGTACCCCTCGTTAATTTACACTACAATGAGTTAAAGTATATAAGATAACAGTACGTTTTAAAAAGCTGCAGCTTAACCTCCGCTGTACAAAAGTTGAATTTTGTCATAAGTTGTTTTAATTTCCGGTGTTGTTCAAAGATATCGTCATTATCACACCGGTTATTTGTTATTAAATGTCCCAAGTAAGGGAAACTGTCCACATACTCCAGCGGGGTCCCGCTAAGTACCCCGTCCGTTCTATATCATGGTGACAAATTTTACATTGGTTATTGTATATCGAGGCTGGTTGAGACCATGTGACAATGGGAATGAGGGGTACTCGTGGGACCCGTGGGACTAGAGAGACGCGGGAGTTTCGGGAACCCGGGGTACTTGGAAGACAATGCTCGCTCGAGCGTGAGCAGACCATATGTAATTTCTGCTGTTGACCTTCACCGGGTAACTATAAACCTTGTGATGCGTTGCGGTTGGGGTTGATCTGATCCATGAAGCCGTAGACCTTGTACCAATTTCAACGATACTATCTGTGCGAACTGGCGTGCGAACATATTACTCCTGAGGTTCTGAGGTGTTGTAGGCAAGGATTCGTTACGTCTAAGTCTTTATCTTTCCTGAATAAAGGAATTTTTCTGCAGCTGAACTAAACCGCGTAGCTGTACACATTGGGTTGCGATGCTGTCGAAGCTTACTCTGTCCGTGTAGCCGTAAACTTTGTACCAGTTTCGACAATACTACCTGTACGCACTTGCTTGCATGCGTATTCCTCTTGAAGTTCTAAAGGATTAAAAGCACAAATCCGTTTTGTCTACACGTTTATTTTGTGCGCACCAGCGTGCGTCTGTCACGACTGAGGTTTTCAAATTGTTATAACTTTGACAACATTGCTTTTCTCGCACACCGAGGTGTGCGAGCCTACTGGAATCCATGATCGACGAAAGAGCCTGTCATGACACGCGGTGAGGATCCGGTGGAAATGAGGCTTAAATCAAATCAGATGAAATCCGTTCTGTACTGGATCCTCTGGTTGGGTGGTTTCACTATCACACACACTGATTTAATAGTATTGTATTCGATGTCTAATTTCGCACCCTCAGTCTCGCATATATTTAGCATCGAGTGAAAAGCATCGGCACGTGGGACCAAAAGGACCTTGTCGCCTGCATAGCAAATTGCGTTAACACAGCACCCGTCAATGTGACACTTAACACGGATTAAAGATAGTCGGTCATGTATGCTGTCTACATACATATTGAGAAGGAGAAGCGAGAGTAGGCCCCCTTGCTCTATATCATTAGTTGTTTCGGAAACAAGCCGAGTTTATAACTTATCAGGAACAAGATCTTATCCAATGTGGGCGAAGCTTACCAATACACTGTGATACGCAAGTTTACTGTTTGTCAAAGCTAATGACGTCATCCGAGCAAACTGGTTTTGTAAAAATAACAAATATAGTTTTCCTGCGGACAAACTTTGTCTTGTCTCGAAAGCCTTGAGCCTTTTGATCGATGAGTCATGCCTCCGCGGGATTTCAGCCAATGAACACGCGCTCTCCTGCGTGTTCATGGCTAAAATCCCGAGGAGGCATGACTCGTCGATCAAAAAGCTCAAGGATTTCGGGACTTCGAACATCGTGTGCGGAGGTTTTCACGCTTGCATAGAGCTGAAAGTTCTTGTTGTAATACTTGTGTACATTCCTTAGGCAACTATGAGTTGTTGTAACTTAAACAATTTCCGTTTGCATCGACAATATATAGGCCGCCGTGGCCGAGTGGTTAGCGTGTCCGACTGCAGTGCCAGCCTCTGGTGCTGCATGTCGCGAGTTTGAGCCTCGGCAAAGACACGGCGGTCTGGTGGCGGGGACATTGGGCGCCTCCCCCTTCTGTGTCAGCCTAACTTAGCCACCCTCCTAACTAGGAGGAAACGGCTGTATGTCTATACATCGACAATAACGCCTGTAATCGCATTCTATTGCAAATAACTGGATTAAAATTATATGCTCCATTGTGTGCCTGCAGGTCAACCAGAAACATGACAAGTTTATGCGGAACAATCCCGTTGAAATAAGGATCAATGGGAATGGAGCTATTCCCTGCACGGAACCCAATCGTTTTTACAATGGAGAGAACAAACATGTATTCAAAATATTAATTGCGTTCTGCATGAGCTTTATATAAGGGAAGTAAGGCTGTAGGGTATGACATACCTTTTTACACCATAATTCATACGAGTCCACACTATAGGTGCAGTGTTCATCGCTGGACATTATTAAAACGACGCTCAGTTTTGCTAGTTATGTGTAAATCGGTTTATCTGCTAGTTTGAATTAGTACGTGTAATGATGAATTGATCCAATGATTAATGATTGTTTGATGACCCATGAGGGATTTACGATTATGAATTGTTAACGATTGATTGAAAATGATAATGATATTGCTGATGTGATCGCAATGATAATTGAGTTTGAAATACAGAACGATGATTGAAATGTATATGGATGATTGAAATGTACATGGATGATTGATGATTGAAATGTTTAAAAGATTGATAATATTGATTGTATGATTGAGAAAAATGAAAACCCTGAAATCGCCATGATGATGATAAATTGAATAAGATATAATTATAAAACAATAAATTGAGGAACGACTTAAATTGATCCCCTTCCGCTCTCAAACCTCCTGCCACGGGTCCAGCGCGTGACTGACCGTTAATCTTTTAGATTTATGAGACGGCAGTATAAGTTCACCGTTATGATTAGACGAAACGTGCGAGAGCGCGTGAATACGCAAAAATTGAATATATGATGATTTGAGTATTTTTCTGACTCCATTTCGAAAGACGGCGGGTGTTTGTCCCTATTCTAAACCTAGAGAGAGATGCGATGAGGTGCAGGGGGAGAGATTGCGAGCTTTTTACGTATTTACATTATATTCAGAAAAGTAAATTCATGCACAATAAGGAATGACGGAGGTACAAAGTAAGAACTTGTGATGTTAGTTGAAAAGAATTTATTGATGAAATTGGTTGCAATGCTCACTATGATGGTAGGTAAAACTCGCACTGTATAAGGATAGGCTGGACGACGACTAAGAGCACTTCGTAGTGCGGGTTATGAGTTGACAACCTAATGCGTTACACAGACATTGATAGTGAGAAGGCTAAAACGATGCACGGAGATGGCGGAGTCATGAACGACTCGTAATTACACATAGAGAGTAAATGAAGAACGCCACGTGAATACGGAAAACACAGATCGCCTCCAAGTTGAATGACGTGGGAACTCCGGTGACTATACTCACACCTAGTAGCTACACAGGGACGTCTACTGGCGATGGTCAGTGGGCGCTCTAACCAGCGCGTGGGACGATGGTGACGAGTGTCATAGATGGTTGATCGGCGGACTAACCAGCGCGTGGGACGATGGTAGTAGAGTGCGTGTGAGTTGCGGGGTTGGCGTTAGTTCTAGAGGGCGGCAAGTGCTGGGGATGTTTGTTAGGTTCCGCAGGACACGCGAAACTAATGTGTTGATGGAAGAGGTCAACGTTGGTGACTGATGGAGATGGAGTTGAAGTCTGACTCGGCATCCGAATAGCGCTTGGAAGGTTGGCTTGGTTGACTGGTGAGCATAAACGCCGAGGCAGCAAGGGTGGTGAATGCATCGCTTGTGCATGGTTATACGGCCAGCTGATTGGTAGCGATAACAATTGCTTGACGCACTACGTCAAGCGTTCTGACTAATACGGTCGAACTGATGTGATGGAGTTGTGCGGTGGAGATGTGGTTGATCGCTTGACGTTGCGGCTTGACTTGCTGTGTGCGGTGATGAAGTTGAAGACGAGTGGTTGGGTTGATGCGAGTTGAAATGCCGTATTCGGATATACGGCAGGTGATGGTCGAAGAGTGCGTTAGTACTGAGATTATGAAGATATGGAGTGGTGAGTTGATTGAGCGGTGAACTCCATCTTGCCTTAGCGGCGAAAACTAAGTCCAAATATCGTCGAGTGACTGATAGTAGCGCATCCTCCCGTGGTAGAGATGGCCACGGGAGGTGCGAGATCGCTTGTGTTAACTGTGCGGCTCTGGGGACGATACTGGCTGAGGTAGGCGGCGCATCTGATGGTTGGCAGGGCACCGCAGTGCAAGTTGTCTTACTCTTCATGCGATCAAACGTATGATACAGTACAGTACAAAAGGTTGACAGACAGAGTATACAGGTAAATGCAAAAGTATTCACGCTAAGATTGTGTATAATGATTTGTAGTATTGCTATGGAGGTTAATTAGGTTCCTTGAGAAAAAGTTGACTTATGAATGATATGGCGACTGTACAGACGAAATAACACGTGATTATTCGGAATGAAGTGCTTGAAGAAGTAATGATTTGACGTAAAAAATAATTACAAGCATATTGTTCGAATTTAGTTTAGGGAATTGATCATTTTTAATTATGGGTATAAGAATGATGTTATTTGATAAAGTACGAATGGCTTACATGATAACGTGGGCTAACAATTGTCTCATTGTGGCATAGCCAGAAGTTCTGGAATTTGGTGCGGCAGTAGTAGTTGTTTTCGCATTTTGGCGACCAAGGCAATTAGTTATGAAGAGGAAATAATGAACTGGCATCAAGAAGTCGGGGGACGTGACGTCAGAGATGGTAGTTGTAGATGTTTACGCTTTCGGCTAATTGGTAATTACAGTGTGACAAGAACGATATTTTATTCGGAGGATCGTGACCGGATATGGTGAAATACGTGCAAGGCATGAAACATACATGAGCATGATGAGCTTACAAAGACATGAAGTATAAATGAGAAAGGACTTATGAAAAATTTGAGTTACACGTGACTGCAAAAACTCTACGCAATGTAATTATACCGGTAGAACACTTATAGTAACACAGTACGATAATTAAAGTAGGGCGATTGGCCTCCCTACTATAATTGGCCGCTACAGTATTGGCCGCTACAGTACCAAATGTATGTTGATGCTGACATCTAATATAGATAACTGTTACTGCCAGCAACATCAAGGTTTTGGGGACCCATCATATGGATATCATGGCAAATACTATCTTGAATCCAGGCCTCATTCACGTTAATATTTACAAAATTCTCAACTACAACTGTATCAGGAATCGGTGTTTTAAATGAACTATACATCATATTTAACCTTTTGATATTTATAACTGAATTTTCCATGGATCTATATGCTTCAAGATCATTTGATAGTCGCGTGTTATTATTTTCTTCAAACTGAACCCCATTTAAGAATTATGAGTGACTCGCGAACATGCGTAATATGTGCAGGATGCGTAATATCTGCATCGTTCCGTAATGCCGACCTATCTGCACTTCTAAGTAAAAATTCCACTGAGGCAGTTAACGAGCTCATCCAACCATTTCATTATCACCCCTGGTGTATGAAATTCAATAAAAGATACATTAATTCCACAATTATGCAGGCTGCTGTTTGTACTCAGTTAATTTCTTGCAAATTTTGACTTGGTGCTTGACTTAATCAAATATTATTATCATCAAGTTACCTGCCTGACTACGTGAGGTGAGGACGAAAGGAACATTAATAGAAGGAACATTAATAAAGCCCAAAGCTGTGACCAATTACAAATAAGTGAAAAATTTCACTTGCTACCTGCCGACAATCCTTTAGCCTTCCAGTATAGCTACTATTTTACCCCGCCAAGTAACTGCCTGCTACCATGTCTCCACAGGAAGAAGTCCATAAAAAGCATCACTCCCGAAGGAAAGAAAATGAAATGGGAAAGAAAGTGACAAATTGAGATCTCATGAGTGTTGTGCAAATTGAAATGCAGTTTAGTGAGAGATGTGGGCATTGATAATACTTTGTGGAAGCTTGAAGCTTGAATACTTTTTGGAAGTTTGAAACACTGCACATTTTATTGAAAATCAAATGCAGGTATGGAGTGTCTGGGAACGGATGTGGCTTTACCCACCATAAGCGTTGCAAAAAGATCATAGATTTGAGAATGTACGGTTGCACAAGTGAAAAACTCTGTAAGGAATTCAATCTAAGGGTGTGCAATTACTCATATCGCCAAATGCAATGCACCGAAAAAAGGGTGTTTTAGTTGCATTTTAGAAAACAAGAAAACTACTCGAGCACCAGCATATGTAGCTACTGCAGCAAACCGAGCAATCCACAGCAGTACCCAACCATTAACCATGGTTAGGTACTGCTGTGGATTGCGGTGGGGTACACAACAGCCTCGTCGACATGACACGTGTGTCCAAAACCTTGCCCAACGGATTCCTCCTGCAGCATCAACAGGAAATTACTCTCGTCACCGTGACCAGGACAGCAGGCCTCCCTGTGATGGTGGACGCCCTCTTGGTGATATTCGCGAGAGTTCATCTGTAGCGGTACGTGGCCATCACCACTGCCGGGGCTGACCGGTCACAGGAGACAATTGCTTTAGAAACGCTGGAGAGTCTCCTACATTGCCCTTGCAAATCAAGGCTCCCTCTGAGCCGATAGCACTGAGGTGATAGAAGAAACACTCTCTCAAAAAACATTCAAACAAAATGAATGGTGTTGTTCATGTGAAAGACGGTCTTGGAAGCTGCGAAGAGTTGAAATTTTCTAACAATTACTGTAAGTGTCTTGCTTTCAATGTTAAAGAGCTTACAACCGTAACATTAACTCACTGAACTGCGAGTTTGTACATTTTGGAGATGCCCTTAAAATTTTACAGACGTACATGTCAAACATTGACCAGGCTGAATTTAAAATATTTTTCCGTGGTAACTTCAATTTTTCACTTATCAAATGGTGCCGCCACTTGATCATTATATCAAGTGGCGGCACCTGGTTGCTATAGCATTGACACTGGTAACACCAAAGCTGTAACAAATCAAGCTGACAAACTCTTAAAATTAGTAGTTAAATACTTTTATAAGCAAATTATTGAAAAGCCATCAATAAATAACAATATTTTAAATCTAGTGTTCTAGTGTTCTTAAACATCAAAATTACTCACTGCGCTATCAGATCATAATGTGATTTAAATGAGTCTAGATGCTGACATACTGAGAAATAAAAAAATATACATAACCTAATCTGGAAATATAACGTTTTGGCAACTGAACGTCTTCAGTAGAGATATAAATTGGGTAAATATAAGCAAATCACTGTTTGATATATTGACAAGAATCAACTAACTAATCAAGAAAACAGTGTGGAGTACGCAAAGAATAACTTTGATGATATACTGTTGCAGGTGAACTCACATCTTGTTCCGAACTGAGTAAAAATACCCAAAAGAAGAAGTATTATTCAAAAAGAAAAATGCTCATGAAAAGTGAGCAAATAAACGGAAAGAACTTTGCAAAAGAGAAACCCTTATTGACGGAGAAAACTAAAAGAAGCTATCGACTCAATTTAAAAGTGGGTGAAAGGTTAACATGGTCATGAAAGATGAGGAAATAAAAGAAACTATTTACAAAAAAACAAATTTAAAACTTACGCTTGTCTCTGCTTATGCAGCCAAATTTTCCACCTTACAAAACTAAAATTGAACCCTTAATTAATGAATCTGGTCAACTGGTAAATGAAAACAAGGCAATGAGCGAGTTGTTGATGGAAATTACAAATGAAAATTCAGTATCCCAAATCTTACTCAGCGAAATGCTGAGATCGCCTCGGAGTTTTCATCGACAGATCATAACACCGACATCTCTGAAATTACAAAAGCTATCGATGACATAATTGGCAATAGTGCATTCTTGCCAGACGACATCCCAGCTGCTCTATGGAAACAACGCAAGCAGGTAATGTTACGACCCCTACAATTGTTGTGGCATAAGCCTCTGGACACCTACGATATCCAACACACCATTAAACCTGCCGTCATCTTCATTCTTGCAGAAGGAGGTAGCCTCACAAGTCCATCAAATTACAGACCATTCGTTTCGACATTAAACGTAATCAAAATATTCGAAAAAATTATGACAGGACGAATAGTAAATTTTATTGAAAAATAATAACTAGTTGAACTCCAAGGAACATGGTTACAGTAGTAAGAGGAGCCCGTTAACCCAACTTCTGAAGCACTTTGACGATATAATCAATGTATTGTTTGATGGATCAAATGTGGATGTGATTTATCAAAAAAAAATCCAAGGCCTTTGATGAAGTAGATCACAATATACTGTTATCAATACTATATATCCCCGCTGTCCAAGGAAATGTTTAAAAATGGTTCAAACCTTTCTTGAAAGCAGAACTCAGGGTGATAGTAAATGGTGAAACCTCTGTTTTTCTTAGTTAATCTTAGTAGTTAATCTTAGTAATGTCCAACGATCTGAGTAAAAACTGTTCACATTCATCAGTCTCCTGCTTTGCAGATGCTACCAGAGTACTAGGCATTGCCAAGGATTTGAGAGAGGTGGGAAATGTTCAAGCTGAAATGAAGTAAACCTTTTAGTGGACTGGCGCAAACAACATGCAATTCCACGAACCTAAATTCGAATTACTATGATAGAAAATATTTTGGACCAAAAAAATAGTGTCGATGGGCCCCTCCCACGAATTGATTTGATTTGATTTGTGCCTCATTCACACCGGAGCCTCAACGCGAGTCATAACAGGCTCCCCCGTAGGGTTCGACGATCATGGATTCCAGTGGGCTCGCACACCTCTGTGTGCGAGAAAAACAATGTTGTCAAAGTTGGAACAATTTTAAAACTCCAGTCGTGTCAGACGCACGCTGGTGTGCACAAGAAAAACCTTTGGACGAAACGGATCTCAGCTTTAAATCATTTAGAACTTAGAGAGTAATATGTATACTTGCCAGAGCGTGCAGGCAGCATTGTCGAGATTGGTACGAGGTTCACGGCTACACAAACAAAGTAAGCTCCGACAACAACGCAACACAATGTTTACAGCTACGCGGTCTAGTTCAGTTTCAGTAAAATTCAGTTATTCAGGTAAGATAAAGACTCAGACGAAACGAATCCTGGCCTCCAACCCCTCAGAACCTCATTAGTAATATGAACGCCCGCCAGTGCGCACAGATAGTATCGTCGAAATTGATACAAGGTCTACGGCTTCATGGATCAGACCAACCCCAGCCGCAACGCATCACAAGGTTTATAGCTATGCGGTCCACAGAAATTATAAATGGTCCGTGCACGCGCTAGGGAACACAGACTGAAAAAACAATTACTCAAGCAATCACAAACAGGAACTCTCGCACAAATACATTAGAATTATTTTTAGATGACAAAAAAGGAAAGAGAGGGCAGGTTCATCATGGGCTGAAAAACTGCTGTGATTATTGACATAACACTTATTGTTTAGGGGGATATGGGGGGATGCAGAGGTCCTTGGGGTCACAAAAGAGCCCGATGGGTCCCGGAGGGTAACCCAAGTCCCCCGGGACCCCCGAGCTCCCCGGGTCTCTCGGGTTCACTCGTCTCAGCTCATTTCAGCTTGTCTCGAATAATTTCGGCCAGTCTCGACTCGTCGCCCCCAAAGCGACTCGCCTCAACATGTTTCGACTGATCTCGACCAGCCTCAACGCGGCTCTCCCCCTCTACGTCAGCAATCCTGTGGACTGTAACGGGCTGAAAAACTGTTGTGATTATTGACATCACACTTATTGTTAAGGGGGATATGGGGAGATGCAGAGGTCCTTCGGGTCCCAAAAGAGCCCGATGGGTCCCGGAGGGTAACCCGAGTCCCCCGGGACCCCTGAGCTCCCCTCTGCGTCAGCAATCCTGTGGACTGTAGTAATAATTAGTTTTTCTACTCTAACATTTCACATACATACATTTTTCTGTGTATGGGTTAACAGCTTGGGGAGGGGGGAGCAGAGGTTCCAGGGTTCAGAGGGACCTCAAGAGGGTCTCAAATTTTCTCAAGGGGGTCCCAAAGGGTCTGAAGGGTGTCCCAAACGGCCTCAAAAGGGTCCGAGTGGGTCCCCCAAATCCTCTTGGTCGTCCAAGTATCCAGGGTTCCCGGAATTTCCGGGTCCCTCGAGTCCCGTGGGTCTCACGAGTCCCCCCACATTCCCTGGGTCACCTAGTCTTATCCAGTCTCGATATATAATAACCAATGCAAGATTTGTCACCATGCAAAAAGTGGACAGATAAATTATAGGACCTAAGAAAGAGTAAACAATAAAATACTAAAATAAAGTGTTAATGATCTATAAAACGAATAATCAGCCATCCACCCCAAATCAATGAATTGATTCTTAAAGCATTGTTTTGCATTAATATGCATAAATCAAGAAAGCCTCCTTGATATTGGCATACTAATGCAATACAATGCTTCATTCCATTAACAAATTGCAAAGGTTGAGGCCAATGGCGGAAGCCTGTGTTCCTGGGTCATGAAAAAATTTCTGTCTAGAGATAATAGGACAATGTTGATCTTAGGAAACAATTAATCCAAACAATTATTGACTATTGCTCTCCTCTTTGGATCACACACAAACGGAAAGATCTGTAAAGACTTGAAGCAGTACAAAGAAGCTTCACCTCAAATATTACGGAGTAAAGGAAATAGACTATTATGACAGATTGAACGCCTTGAGGTTATTGCTGATGTGACGCTACGAGACAGGATCAATAACGACGTGGTTCGAATTAGAACGGGGATTGTGAAGAACTTAGAGAACAGAGTTGATTCGCGTGTTCTAAGATGGTTCGGGCACACGGTGAGGATGGATGAAGGGAGATTGATGGAAAGGGTGATGATAGTAGAGTCGAGTGGATATCGGCCTAGATGTAAACCGATGTTTGGGTGGATGGATAGTGCGAAGCAGGCGTTAGGAAGGATAGACTTGAGTGTGGAGATAGCGAGAGAGCGTGCAATGAATGAGCGTGAGTGAAAAATATGGTGAATACAAAAAATTGACGGTCCTAATGTGATTTCCCTCCCTTGGCTTCTCGTTGAGAGACGGAATGGTCATGAGTGGGGAGACCCGGTCATCATGACGCGGCAGAGGTAAACAGTCACACTGTCGAGCCCTGCTGTTGACACTGACCTTGGACCGCACTCATGACCCAGAGTGTGGGTTGCGGAGTCTTCTGGCCAGCCCCTTTAGAGCAAAAGTACTAAGTTGTGCGAGTGTATGAGAGGAGTGTGAGTGTATGAGAGGAGTGTGAGTGTATGAGAGGAGTGTGAGTGTATGAGAGGAGCGTGAGTGTATGAGAGGAGTGTGGGTGTATGAGAGGAGTGTGAATGTATGAGAGGAGTGTGAGTGTATAAGAGGAGTGTGAGTGTATGAGAGGAGTGTGGGTGTATGAGAGGAGTGTGAGTGTATGAGAGCAGAGTGAGTGTATGAGAGGAGTGTGGGTGTATGAGAGGAGTGTGAATGTATGAGAGGAGTATGAGTGTATGAGAGGAGTGTGAGTGTATGCGAGGAGTGTGAGTGTATGAGAGTAGTGTAAAGTGTGTCTTGCCGTCGGCCATCCATCGTTTCTGGGATATTCAGCCTAGTGGATGTATTTGCTGTATCTGTATTGTTTCCAAACATACTAGAGTGCGAACCTATCAGAATCCATGAACTTCGCCCCCTACGGGGGAGCGCACCAAGGCTTCCGTTAATGAGTCAGTGTCGATGTTCCCCTAATTATTTCTAATCAAGTACAACGTGCCAGATATAAGCCAAGCCTTCAAGTGAATGCTAAACTAATTCTCATAAACATTTCAATGAATTGATTCTTTCAACCCTAACTCTGCATTGTTCTCACGAACAGCATGGCGGCCCTGTGGAGCTGCAGCACCAAGAGGCCAAGGATGCCAGACTGCAAAAACTGAACCAGTTCACAGGTGAGCTATTGAATCAATGTCAGGTAAACATTACAATAAATGTTAATTTAAATCATCTTTAACCTCTAAAAATGTCACTAAATTCGACGTATATTTGGTACCCTTGATTATTGGTGTTGTTACCACTACCAAAATAGTGTTTGTCAAATCCTTCCCTCACCTTATAGAAAGAAGGTGAGTCAAACGATGAGCCAAACCGGTTCATGACGATATAACAGCGATAGGCCTATATTATATATTTATGTAATTCAATTTTAAGTATGTGTGTATACATTATCCGTTCCCCAGGTCCCGGGGGCTACATGGCGTCGATTCGGGCCAACTTTTCTGGCGCCGACCATAAAGAAGACCGGCACTACGAGCTTGTCTTGCTGGCCTCGGCGGCCGAGAAGAACGACTCCAGCCACCAGCTCCACCGCTACCAGATCACGTTCCTCAGCGCAGGTCTCCCCGGGAACGGTTCGCACTCTCCCCAGGTGAGAGAGGAACTAGCGCATGCTGTCGGAGATTGAACCATATCCGAAAAAAAGTAACATTATTAAAACATCTTTGTTGGTTTCCCTACACACGACAAAGATCACCAACTAGAAATCAATCGGTGGATAGAAATTAATGAGATGAAAAAGGGTGATTATGCGTATTTTCGAAGAATACTAGGACACCATATGTTTCACAGTACCTCATGCACGCTATTGTCACTTCAATCCATTTCCATCAACACATCACGTGTGTCGACATTGATCGCTTGACCAGGTTTTCTGTTCTCTTAAATTAGGCCACTCAGCTTGGATAGTGTAAAATATTAGGCAGAAATGATTATAATATTTGTCGGCTCAGCTATGACCGCCGACGTGCTGATATTAAGTACTCAAAACAGATTGAACAGGAGGCATGTAAGTAGATAATATACCACCGAAACGGCCCAAAAATATAGACCACCGAAACGGCCCAAAAATATAGACCACCGAAACGGCCCAAAAATATAGACCACCGAAACGGCCCAAGAATATAGACCACCAAAAATTGCCCTGAGAATACTTACTGCAAATATGCTTTTTGTGAAGGAATTAGATTGGCGATAATTGGTGACTATGTATGCTTTTGTAGAGGAATTAGATTGGCGATAATTAGTGACCCTATGTATGCTTTTGTGAAGAAATTAGATTGGCAATAATTAGTGACTCTATGTATGCTTTTGTGAAGGAATTAGATTGGCGATAATTAGTGACTCTATGCATGCTTTTGTGAATGAATTAGATTGGTGATAATTAGTGATTGCAAATATGCTTTTGTGAAGGAATTAGATAGACGATAATTAGGATGTTTATTATTTGTTAATGTGTCTGACTCAGGCGCTGTATTTCTCGGACATTGTAGTTATATGTTATGACAAATTGATCAAGTTAGTTACTGTTACTTCATAGTGTTACCAAGAACGCAGTTTTTTTGTGACTCGACCGAATATGCTTTTAGTGAAGGAATTAGA
>SDVV010010697.1:0-16145 GCA_016164225.1 Gammarus roeselii
TGTTACCCGATTTATTGTAATGCACTGTGGAGAAAATACTTTCAATATAGCGTGAGGAAATTGACAGTGAGTTATAATGACACATTTAGACGGCTGATGCAGGTCCCTCGCTCGACGACAGCGAGCAGGTTTTTTACTGAAAACCAATCAGATCACATCAAGGTACTGTTCCGTAAAGCGGCACACAGCCTTATGACCCGAGTTATGAACTCCCCAAATGAAATCCTCGTTGCAATCTACTCTGGTGATGCGCTCGCTGCCTCGTCATTGTTAAGGCGATGGAGAGAATTACTATACGCATGAGCAGGATAGAGTTGTATGACGTAACTTATTTTTAGTTGTGTGCGGTAATTTTATAACTTTGTTCTCACTGTAACCCTAAAATAAGATGTCTCAATTGTAATACTATGCCCATGCTGGTTGTTAATAAAGCTTTACTTATTATTATCATTATTATTATCATTGTTATTAGAATAAAAGTATACTATTTCTATTTAAATGTTCATTTACTAGATGCACCCATTCTGTCTGCCTGTATGAAGCAGGCAGAATGATGTGTAATTGTCTCCCATGTGGCATGTTTCGTTTAGCCAATCATTTTTGTGCAGCCTACATTTTATGCTGCGGATTGGCGCAGAACAACAGTGCATCAAATCCCTCTGTTTTATTCGCCAACCCCCTGCTAGCACGCCTTGCTTCCATCCTCTCAGCCAAGCCTAACCAGTGACAAGATTACCTGCTGTGAAGCAACAGCATCCTTGATTTTCTTGCCGGCTTTCCTATTTCCCTTCTTTTCCCCTTCTATATTACCTTGGATCTCTTATCTCAGTTAAGTTGGTAATTTATTGTACAACAATACCAAAAATTACATGCCATGTCCTTGCACTTGTCTGGTATAGGTGCGTGCCCATAATACTCAACCATTTTTTAAATTATTTAATAATTATAATCAAATTTATTTTCTTTTTTTAGTCAGAAATTATTGCACAGAGCCCCGCCAAAAGCTACGCCCAATGGTGCTAATTTTCGAAATAAATAAATTCATATTTTAATTTGAAACATATCGGAGATGCCTTGAAATTGAAAGTGCCATATACACTTGAATTATTACAGCTCACAGAAGCTAACCTTAACTTTTCAAATAAACTGGTTTTTACAACTGGTAACTCACTCATAAACCAAAGTTACTTTAGTTAAAGATTTAATTAAACCCTGTTTTGGACTGAGTTGGAGAATAATTTCATCAGATTTGTATATACTACAGCGTGTTGGTTTTGAAGTACTCCACATCATTTACTATAAGTTTCAGTTATGTAAATCAGTCACATGTCATGGCAACTTATTCACGTTAGTTGTTTGGTGGGTCACATGTTGTTTTTTTTCTCGTACATCATGGTTTTTATTGTATGTTTTTTGTATGGTAGAGAATTGATCTTCTAGCTTTCTTATGACTCGAGTTTTTCAGTATATTTCATTCAGCTTTGTCTGTTCTCTGTGTAATTTCCATCTTCGATGCAAGGTATTGGGTATTTTATACAATTATAGGAATATTAGAATATATTACGCTTGTATCTGCAATGTAGAACATTTTTTCAGCTAGAATTAAGTTTTATGTTGCATATTTCGAATGTTTTATACATCTTTTGATATCCTGGTACAATTTTTGACTGGGATATAATACATATCAAAGATTCGATTTCATACAAACTTGGTCTTGTTAGCTCATCAGATGTTTATTGCAGGACCATACTTCAATGTTTAGGAGGAGTTAGAGAGTCCCATAGGCAAAAGTTCGTTGCGTTTGTGTATATATGTAAAAGTAGACTGATTTACTATGATGGATTACAAGTTTTAAGCGGTAATTAGAGCAGAGTTGTGAATTATGCAGTTATTTTATTATTAATGTATGATTTCTCCACGATAATTATAGGAATATATGTTTAAAAGGTGTAAATCCGTACTGCATCTTTGTTGAATTTCGTCATTGCACCCTAGCAAGTGTGTAGTTTTGTTCCAGAAGACGATTTACTGGATGGATGGGTCCAAGTGTTGAGACGGTGTACACTCTTTGGTAGTCATTTGGAGTTCATCCATGTTCAACGTGAATTTGTAGGTTCTTGTGGATGTCGGTCTAAAGTTCCATGGGTTTGTTAGAGAGGTTATGCGACAAGCTACTGATCGTTGTAGTGATTTACTTAGGTCGTCAGTGAATAGATGCCTGGATTTTTATGGACACACTCACTGAGACTCTTGTCAGCCCCATTCCTGACAACTGTACCTGTGTATAAATTCTTGAATATGTCCAGGATGTGACTTTGCTTTACGTTGTTCAGAGATGATGGGCTAAACAGATGCATGGTGTGTCTGAGGTATTGTACCATGACTGGGTGTTACGTCTAAATTTCTTATATATCAGTGGTAGATTACTGAGAAGTGACCTTGTAAAGCATTGTAGAGTTTGCTGTTATAACACAGTGGGCTTTGCATTTGTCCTACTAGAGGCGTAGCATCAGTTAGGTCTAGGAATTTGTTATAGATTTGAACGGATACGGCAGTATCATTACTTTATTATGCATGAACTCAGTGTTTGTTTTAAATGTCAGATATTTTTCGGTATGACTTTTATTTTAGTATACGATCTTAGTCATGAATCAGATCACTTGGGATCTTGGAGTAGGATTGATCATCTGGGTGTGGTAGGATACGGTGTATATCATTGTTAATCAATGTCGGTTATCGTAGAGTAAATAATCTTATTTAGCTTTTTTTAGTTGTTGTTGTATGTTTTTGATTGGTTATCATAGGAATATATCTGTATTAGGTATAAATTCGCCTAATCTCATGGAATGTTGGGTAAAAAAAAACTTAATTGAATGTAATGATCCAAAATATTGGTATTTTCTACCTCTCGACATTGGATTTGGGCTCGGTTCCAAGTCGTCTTGGAACCAAATTGGAACCGGAATTGTGTAGGGTGTTAGTGTTAAAATTCCTAATTAATTTAATGTAGACCTCAATTAGGTTATTTGCTCGCATGTCTTTACTTGATGCTTATTCCCGCATGTCTTACTTGTATAAATGTATGTTAACCGTTTGTAGTCTATTCACTTAGAAATTATGGATTCAGAGTATCTGACTTATTCGATTATTCACTATATTGTAGTGAATATAGTGAATAATCGAATAAGTCAGATACTCTGAATATGGATTCAGAGTATCTGACTTATTCGATTATTCACTATAATGTAGATATACACACATATATACGTATATGCAGGGTCGGTGCCGGTACCATGTAGATATACACACATTTATACGTATTTACAGGGTCGGTGCCGGCACCATGTAGTTATATACATACATTTATTTGTATATGCAGGGTTGGTGCCGGCACTGGTGCCGGCACTATGTAGTCATATACAGGCTCGATGCCGACGCTGTGCCGGCACCGTGCCGACACCATGTAGACATATACACACATTTGTACGCATATACAGGTTCATTCACCATCTGCAACATTTTACCTCCGATCTGTGATTTTCCCCATGAGCAAAGTCCCTTGCTTCTGTTGAAAGATATTTAATATGGATCAGTTTCACGTCATGTTAGGTTAAAAGATGTAATCGTCCTAGCCTAACCTAAAAATTATTTTTGATTTTGTATTCAAGTTTCTTGCTTACGTATGATATTCAGTCATTGAATTGTGATTTATACATATATGAGCCTCTCCACTTGGACTAAATATTTATCATATCGTTAGAAGTCAGATTACACACCCACAGTTTTGATCTAGCAAATATCGCTCTGTTTGCATAAATAAATTGCATTGTTTGAATGATCAGTAATTCATGTTATGAGTTAAAAAAATGTTTAACAAAATACAAAATCTAAAATGTGCGTAAAATGTTGAATTTTCGAGGGATAACAGAGCCAAGTTGGTCTATAGAAGTGATAACCTGGCTACTAAAGTAAGATCCGGGCCTCGAAAATTCGAAATTTTATTGAAGTTTTTAAATTTAAATTTTGTTATACATTTTTTTAACTCATGTACACGTACATACGCTTGAACATACACATGTACAAACACATAGTCAACGTTGTGATACTGTTGAGCAAGAATAGAGAATAGCTTGATTTGACTTTTTTTTTCAATAAAAGTGGAGGAATTGAGGGTGTGCGTACTAAATTTGTAGAAAATCAATCAAGTTGAATAAGAATATATTGACAAGTCATTTATGGCATCATCTAAACGAAGTCATGGTCCAGATCATAAAATTAATAAAGTTGAGTTTGAAAATAATAAGTGTAAGACTTTAGAGGGTGTAGTGCCAGGAGATGTTGAAGAAAAAAGTAAGAAAACCTAGTGTGATACCCTGTGTCCGTTTGTGTGAAACTGGTGACGACTATAAATTACCTATAACATTAAAATAATCTACGTTTAAAATGGTTGATCTTTGCCAAATAATATGATAGAGAGTAGCCACAAAGTAAAGAAGAAGTAGGTGTAAGTGATACAAAGAACCGGGTAGAGAGATTGATATGTATAAAGTTAAAAAATCGACGACGGAATAACTTAAGAAAGCATGGGGAACCTAGGTAAGGTTAGGTTGGGTTGAATGCGAGTAACAAGTGAAAGTGATGTAAAATTTGTGTTAAATTGAAAAATAATATGAATTACCAAGCACATTCAAGCAATCCACGTTTGAAAGGGGGACTTTGCTCAATCAAAATTGGAAGAGTGTATTAAACTGCAAAAGATAAATCAAAAGGTCGAGTCAAGTAGAGACATTTGATAGATTTAAATCACGAATCAATGACAGAATATCATATGTAAGCACGAACAAAAAACTCGAACGATGCCACATAATTTTTGGTTAGGTTAAACGGTGGAAGCTATGACAAAAGTGCCATCTTATAACACCACCGAATGCCGACTAGAAATTTGGAATATTACCGACTTTAAAAAGCAATATATGGGAGTAGTCGAATAACGCTCACACATAAATCTTTCGAAACAATATAAATTGCCTAAAGCATTCAAACAAATGACATAATTTATCTATGAAGAATTTACGAAAATATACTCAATCAAATAGGAAAAGTGCATCCAAACTGGTAATGAAAGATCAATTGTAGAGCGGAATGGAGTGATTCGATATGTATTACGCATAAATTAATAAATAAATAACATATGTAACCATGATAAAACTTGTATGAAATAAATACATCACTATTAATTGGGTTGGTTAGGTTAGATTGACTAGATCTATGAATCTAACATCACGTGAAACTGATTCACATTAAAAAAAACTTGCAACAATTGAAATGAATTAGTTCTATTGGAAGCTACCTGCTGAGTCTCATCCATAGATAAAATAGAGATATCTAAACATAAAATGGATATATCAATAATGTTCTGGAATCTAAACGACTAGAAAAAATTATATTTGCCAGATCAAAATTGGAGGAGTGTATTCAAATTGTTAATATTATGTTAACTAAATATTCGACGTGTAGAGAATCTTATACAACAATAGCATACATATCCATAAGTGATGTAGATTCATGCCAAAATTCGAATATAATATGAATTACTGATCATGCAAACAATGTAATTTCTGTATGAAAACAAGAGCAATATTTGCTAGATCAAAACAGTGGGAGTGTATTCTAACTGCTAATGATATGATAAATATAGAGTCTAAATGGAGAGGTTCATATATGTATAAATCCCAAGTCAATGACTAAATATCATACGTTAGCACGAAACGTGAATAAAAATCTATAATTATTGGTTAGGTTAGGCTAGGATGATTAGATCTTTCAACCTAACATGACATGAAACTTATCAATATTAAATATCTTGTAACAGAAGCATGGACTTTGTTCAAATAGAAAATCACAGATCTAACTTCAAATGTTGCAGATGGCGAACGAACCTGTATATGCGTACAAATGTGTGTATGTGTCTACATGGTGTCGGCACAGATGCCGACACAGTGCCGGCATCGAGCCTATTTGCCTAAATGGTGCCGGCACCGACCCTGTGTATACATATAAATTTGTGGATATCTACATAGTGCCGGCATCGGTGCCGGCACCGACCCTGTATATACGTATAAATGTGCGTATATCTACATGCCGCCACCGGTGCCGGCACCCGCCCTGTTCATATATAAAAATGTGTGTGTATATCTACATGGTGCCGGCACCGGTGCTGACACCGACCCTGTATATGCATATAAATGTGTGTGTTTATCTACATGGTGTGTGATAAAAAAAAACTACGTAAAATATAACCATGTGGTGAGATTTGACATGTACATCGCACAAAATAATGACTATATAGCATACATAACCATCAAACTTGAATGAAAATACATAATTATTGGTTAGGTTGATTAGGTTGGTAAGGTTCGGTTTTAACGTATATGGCGGTGTATGGCAACCCTTTTTGCATTCGTTGATATATGATCTATGTTTTTCATGCATTGATATATATTTTGATAATTAAGTACCTTAGGCATGTTTCATATCCTTGATTTTATTGACTGCGGACCTTACATCACAGATCTGTAGTAAAATGTTAGAGTGGATTTATTCAATATTCGGTATAGTAGACGAAAAATGGTAGGAGCAACAAAACCAACATTTCAACGAAATTTTATATTCTGACAGTAAAACCATACATAGAACTTGCTTACCAAATAAATTGGGGTAAACCTACAAAAAAAATACATGTAAATTCATCTTCAACGCTTTAACAAACATAACCAACACGGTTACATGCGAGCGACATATATTACCATTTTTAACACAGCAGTCTACTAGCGAGCGATCATCTAAAATTACTTGAAACTAATCGATATTACTGAACTTGTAACAAGCGAAGTGAAAAAATATACATGGATGTGGGTAAACAATCTGCTAAAGATTAGTAAAACTATAGAGCCAATTGGATGTATTGATATGAACAAAGCTTAAATCACTGAAAAAAGTATGCAAAGAAAAAAATATGTAATTCTTTGTTAGAATAGGTTATGTTAGGTTAGGATGGGTTAGGTTTACGGCCATCATCACAAATCTTTAGTGAAAAATGCTAAAGTGGATACAGTGAATGCTTGAATAAGCCAGATATTCTGAATTGGAACGCAATCTCATAACAAAGCCTGAATTAATCGATAATTGCTAAGTGTAGAAAATGCAAACGGTTACCATAAATTTATAGAAGTAAGACATGCGGGAATAAGCATCTAGTAAAGACATGCGAGCGAATAACCTAAATGAATTCTACATTAAATTAATCAAGAATTTTAACACCCACACTCTACACAAATCCGGTAGATTAGTCCTCCAAAACTTATGACCGGACCCAAATCTAACGTTGAGAGGTAAAACATACCAATATTCTGGATCATTACATCCAATTGAGAGTATTTTATACCCAGCATTCCATGAAATTGGGTGAATTTATACCTTATACAGATATATTCCTATAATAACTAATCAAAACATACAACAACAACTATAGAATCACTAAATAAGATTCTCCACTCTACCCTAATCGACAATGATTAACTATTGATTATATACGGTGTATCCTACCACACCCAGATGGTAAATCCTACTCCAATACCCCTCGTGATCTGGTTCATGACTAAGCTCGTATACGAATAACAAAACAGCATAAAAGTTATACCGAAAATATCTGACATTTAAAACAAACACTAAGTTCATGCATAACAAATCAATAATACTACGGTATCCGTTCAAATCTATAACAAATTGCTAGACCTAACTGATGCTATGCCTCTAGTACGACAAAATGCAAGCCCACTGTGTCATAAATGCGAACTCTACAATGCTTTACTAGGTCACTTCTCAGCAATCTACCACTGATATATAACAAATTTAGAGGTAACACCCGGTCATGGTAAAATATGTCAGACATATCACACATATGTTTAGTCCAACATCTCTGAACAAGGTCGAGCAAAGTCACATCTTGGACATAACCAAGAATCTATACACAGGTACAGTGGTTAAGAATGGATCTGACATGAGTCTCAAAGGGTGTGGCCATAAAAATATGGGGCTTCTGTTGGCTGACGAGCTAAGTAAATCACTACAACGATCAGCAGCTTGTCGGATAACCTCTCTAACAAACCCATGGAAGTTAAGACCAACATCCACATAAACTTACAAATTCACGTAGAACTTGGACGAACTCCAAATGACCACCAATGAGTGTAAGCAGCCTCTACACCAGGACCCATCCATCTAGTAAATCGTTTTCTAAAACGTTCAACTACACACTTGCTAGGGTTCATTGGCGAAATTCCTCACAAATGCAGTATGAATTTACACCTCTGAAACATACATTCCTATGATTATCGTGTAAAAAATCACACAACAATAATAAAATAACTACGTAATTCTTTACTCTGCTCTAATTCACATTAAAATTTGTGATACACTAGGGTATACATCATAGTAAATAGGTCTACTTATACAAATAAGCACATACGCAACGAGCTTTTGTCTATGGGAGTCCTCTAACTCCTCCTAAATATTGAAGTATGGTCCAACAATAAACATACAATAACCTAACAACAAGATCAAGTTTGTAACAAATCGAATCTTCTATTATCTATAATAACCACGTCAAACATTGTACCAGGATGTAAGAATATATATAAAACACTAAAAGTATACAACAAGTAACTAAATTATACCTGAAATAATGTTCTACATTGCAGACTTAAACGAAATATATCCTAATATTCCTAGAATTGTATAAAATACCCAATACCTTGCATCGAAGATGGAAACTCTACAGAGAACATACAAACGAAATTAAATATATTTAAACGCTCGAGTTATAATAAGGCAAGAAGATCATTTCTCTACCATACCCATAACATACATTAAAAACCATGGTGTACGAGAAAAAAACTAGCATTTAACCAACCAAACAACTAACATGAATAATTGCCAAGACATGTGACTGATTTACATAACTAAAACATATAGTAAATGATGTGGGATGCTTGAACACAAACACGGTATAGTTAATACAAATCTGATGAAATTATTCTCCAACTCAGTCCAAAACAAGGTTAGAACAAATTTTCTTAACCTAAAGTAACCACAGCTTAATCGTAACAGAATGTCATATATATACTTAAAAGTACCACAATAATGCAATAACTAACTAATTATGGCTGTAATATTGTGCTACATGGAAGATGCAAACCTAAAATATCCTAAAAAATTCTATACCTGCATTAAATAACTATTCAAATTCAGAAAACAATACAAATTCAACATAAATCAACTGATCATTACAAAGTATACATAACACAATACAATAACTTACAATAAATCGGTATCGTTCAGCTACTCTCGCTATTGGAACACCGCGTCAATGGAACACCGATATATCTGGTTCAAACCTGGATGATGCTTTATGGGATAGATAGATTCTCGTAACGAAGCTGCTGCATCAACCCAAAATACAAACATCAACTCGCCAACTACCAGACTAATGAACCATACTATTCCTATAGATATTATATTCATATGGAATAAACGACTGAGAAATATACAGAACATTGCCTAAATTCAACATTAGGCTGGTACCAAGCAGGGCCGAATGCACACTAAGGCTGCAAATCGAGTTATAAATTTTACTTTCCACACAATTCCAATAAGCAGTATATACAATATATATAATGATAAACGAACATAACAAACAAAATATCCTAATCCAACCGTCATGAATCCATTAACCAACCTCCGAATTAGTCAATTATACCCCAACATAAATATATAACGAAACATATTCTCAAAATATGGAAATAATGAGAAATCAGTCATGGAAAAAATACAATTCAACTAACATATAGGAACAATCTCACCTAATTTTCTAGGAGCGCATCCAATTTTTTGCCTAGGGGATCCCTACACCCCCACCCCTCCAGAAATGTGTTATAACAATATTCCTACCAGAACCGAATAAATAAAAAATGAATAACAGGAAGGGACCAATAATACCCCAATTTAGCTATCTAAAGAAGGAAAAAACATTTATAAATACAATAAACATTAATATTTAATATAAACTAAATTGATCAAAACGCAAACCTTCCCAATGAATATTCAAAAGAGTTGGGTCGTAAGCTCCCCGTCCCCCTTCCACCCCTTCGCGTCGCCCACCTCCCTTATAAATGACTCCGCCCACATCAGGCCACGCGCCTGACTCACGTCAAAATGGTCGCTCCAAGGTCGCCCGTCCGTACGCCCGCCGATAAAACTGCCTCGAATTGCGTTTAGTACCCTTATACTCTACTTTCATACAGTAATCTATTTTCTGGTATATAATCCAAGATTTTCTGAATCTAGATGAGATCAATATCTACATGGTACACTCTTACAGATTAGGATGTTCCTGTATCCACCTGGGATACAGGATATTTTTAATATGCATATATGATAGATACAAATGTGTCTTTACATCGTCCCAAATTGGATGGTGCACCATGGCCGTAGCCTATATTGAATGTAAATATCAAAATTTGCCAATTTATATACATAAATTTATACACTGTCCTCTAATAATATTGTGATAAATAAATTGTTATATTTTTCACACTGTGTATTGTTCTTTGAGCGTGAATCCTAATTCCCACTTCATGCAACGTCCAATTAGGATTTATTATAATTTTCTTATTAATTTCCTATGTCCACCCATTCTGTCTGCCTGTATTGAGGCACACAGAATGAGGTGCAATTGTTTCCCATTGGAGCAAATATTTTGTGCAGCCCTTCTTGGCGCAGCGCTCTGTGGATTTGACAACAAACAAGGCCAACATCTTCCTGTCCCATCAGCGAACATCTCAAAAGAACCGCTGGGGTAATTCAAGAACTGCTGCATCCTTCTTGCCGTTCTTCCTACTATAATCTTCCTTTTCCCTTCTATACTTACCTTGGAAGCCCTCTCATGATAAGTCATTTGGGAAATGACAAATGCCAAAGATCATTCTTTTGTGTCTCATCTCATGACAATTTTGAAATGTGTCGTTAATCATTAATGCCCTTAACCTTTTCATAATTATTATTCATATTTGGAGTCAGATTTTCATTTATCACGCCCCAAGTAGGGTCATGCCCCAGGAGTGATTCAATTTACGGTAATTTTTCAACCTTACTATCATTTCTACGTCGTTTGCTGTTGGAGAACCGCTCGATTATCTTTTTGACGGGTATATTTTGACACAGATAATACGCAAGTAGAGGCAGTAAGCTCAAGAGACCAAAGATTGATCACTTTGGATCGGTTTATGTAGTTTAAATTGTATATTTACATTAGTATTATAATACGATGCTATATTTCCTCCATATATTTTTGGATTAAACCCAATAGAATAAAAAAAGTAGTGTTTGTTATGGTTTTTGAATATTAGAATCCAATGACCCATTTTATTAGGATCGCTTTCGCTGTTAACAATCATGTACCCATTCATTAGATGCATGGGCATTCTGTTTTCAGCGAAACACCCTATATAGGCACGTTTCATAATTGGATCGCTCATGGATATATTTTCAATTTGACTACTATCCATGTTTACTGTAGATAGTTGGGGAATACCCTCCTTGCCGAATTAATGTGGTTGACACCGAGTGTATAACCTACCAGGAACAAGATCTTATTCGTAGTGGGTGGATTTTCACAATTCACTGTTATACGTATGTTGCTCTTTTTTCTAGGTTAATGACATCTGCAGAGTCGGTTGACCATGTATCTATAACAAAAATAGTTCCTCCTGCAGGGAAATTGTGTCTTGTGATGAGATGAGAGCTGTTACGCGTCCCTAGAGCCGAAAGTGTTTGATGGTATGCTCGGCGCACTCTCTGGGAAATTATGATCTGATGTTGGTAACGCAGTTTCCGTGTACATCGACGATAACGTTTGTGATGTCGTTATGCTGGAAGTAATTTGGATTGCGATCATATGCTTCGTTATGTGCCGCTTGATCAATGAGAAACAGGGCTAATTTATGTGGAACCACCCCGTTGAAGGGGGAATCAATGGAGATGGAGTGTTGACCGGTTGGAAACACGGTTGTTTTGACAATAGGTTGATCGAACATGTAATCAATCATGCCATTGTTTTTTGTGAGCGCTTTATTTATAGCAAGCAAAGTTGTAGGGTATGGTATAACCTTTTTGCACTATAATTAGCATGAATCAACTTAATAGATGTATTGTTCATTGTCATGTGTTGGAAGAACGCTACTAGGTTTTGCCAGCTCCAAACGTATATTTACGCTGCCATGATTCAATAGATAACTGTTGCTACCGGATACATCAAAATTTAGTGGTCCCATCATATGTATACCATGATGTACATTTTCTTGAATCCAGGTCTCATTTTCGTTTTGATTAGCAAAATTCGCTGCGACGATGGAATCTGGAATGAGTGTTTGCACTGATTTACGCATCATATTCAGCTCTTTATAATTTAGATAGGAGCTTTTCGTGGATGTATAGGCGTTGAGATTATTCAATAGTCCTGTGTAACTGTTTCCTTCATATTAACACCATTTAGGAATAGAGAGTGACTTTATAACACGTGATGAAAGAATCCGTCAACGAGTGTAACATTTGCAGCGGCGGCCAACGCGCTTCCGTCTGCATTTTTAACACGGATTTTCACTTCTGCACTTAACAAGCTCAAGTCAACCATTTCATTATCCGACCCGGGAATATGAAATTCGATAAAGGAATCGGCAATTCTATCATCATACTGGCTGCTGTTTGTTCACAAATTATTTCTTTCAAATCTCAACTCGATACTTGATTCAATTAAATATTTCTTGTTGACGGAGGGTAACATATCAATCACTCCCATTTCATAGTTTTCCGTAGGGGCTTCTAGCACTGTCATGTTGAGAGATAATCCACCAAGCATGTTGTCGGTATAGAACCTCACCCGAAACTAACGTTAATGCTGCATGAACAGTGGTATTTATTAGTAATTAAATAATGGACGACACGACTCCAATTTTCTTCCACGGTGATTCTTTGATTTACGTTTTTTCGTTACTTTTCCTGTGATCTTACCTCCATGTATGGCTTTCTTTACAACATTTTGAGTGGAGCAATCCCCTGTTCCTTTGTTTAGTTTTGCATATCTTTCTGCTCCGAGTAATAATGTGCCATATTTCGAGTCATATAGGCAGCTGCAGGCAGGACAGTTTTTCGTAGAAGAGGCAAAGTTTCTCTTACAAGACTGGCTATGGTTGAGAAGAATCCGCTACCCCTCTGCTACGATATCGGACTTGTGAATCTGTCAATATCGTGTAAACTTCCTCCGCGTATTTTGTCACGTTTCGCGGATAAAATTTCATATTATTTGTACTACGGATATGCATATACCACCCTCATGATTGCTAGTTACCAAATGACTTTATTTATATTCAGCGTTATAGTTATATGGCTCTAGCTTCTTTTGAAATGCAATACGCATAAGCTCGCTCCACCATCCTTGAACGGTATGATACCGCTAACACCATCTCGTAGACCGATAGAAATGGAATCAATATGACTACGCTGTAATTTTTTATATTTGACATAAGCACGCGTGAATGAATAAGATTCATTAATTGGAATAACATCAAGAACATTGACTTGTTTGTCACCCATATTACTGCGTGATTTGATTTGATTTGATCCTCAGTTCCACCAGAGCCTCAACGTGAGTCACAATAGGCTCCCCCCTAGGGCTCGGTGATCATGGATATTAGTAGCCTCGCACGCCTCAGTGTGCAAGGAAAAGAAGACAACGCTTTTGAAGTTAGAAAAATTTGAAAATTTCAGCTATGTCAGACGCACGCTGGCGCGCATAAAAAACGCTTAGACGAAACGGACCTCCGCTTCCAATCATTTACAACTTCAGGAGTAACATGTACGCACGCTAGTGCGAACAGGTAGCATCGTCGAGATTAGTACAAAGCTTACAGCTACACGGACAAAGTCGGCTTCGACAGCAACGCAACACGACCTAGACCGCCAAGCGATCCAGGTCGACCACAGTACACTTCATTTATTGAGGTAAAATTCAGACGGAACGAATCCTTGCCTCCAATCATTTAAAACTTCATGAGTAATATATACGCACGCTAGTTCGCACAGGTATCATTGTTGGGACTAGTACAAGGTTTACGACTACATGGGCAAAGTCAACTCCAACAGTAACGCAACACAATGTTTACGGCTGCGCGATCTAGTTAAGATGAGGTACATTTTAGTTATTCAGGTAAGATAAAGACTCAGACGAAACGAATCCCCGCTTCCAAACACTCAGAACTCCAAAAGTAATATGCACGCGCGCCACTGTGCGCAGATAGTATAATCGAAATTGGTACAAGGTCTATGACTTCGTGAATTAGATCAACTCCAACCGCAACGCGTCACATATAAGATAACTACGCAGTTCGGGTCAACCCAAGAAACTACATATGATCCGTGCCCGCGCGAGCGAGCACAGATTGAAGAAGAAACACCCATTCAAAAAAATCACATACAAGAACTCCCGCACAGATACAACAGCATTATAATACATGATAAAATTAGGGATCGTGAAGAAGAAAATAATGGCAGATTCATCATGGACAGAAAAACTGCTCAGGTTATTGCTTTCGCACTTATTGTTTAAGGGGATATTGAGGGTCTGCATAGGTCCATTGGTTAAAAAAAAAAACGCTTAATTCCGGAGGGTAACCCTAGTCCCCCGGGTCTTCCCGAGCTCCCCGGGTCCTCCGAAACCCCTCGTCTCAGCTCATCTTGGCTTGTCTCGAATCATTTCGGCCAGCTTCGGCTCGTCGAGACCACTCAACTCGCCTCAACATGTTTCGACTGATCTCAACGCAGCTCGACCGGCCTCGACGCGACCCTAGCCCTCTGCCCCAGTAATCCGCGGACATAATGGTTAATTGTTCTACTTAAGCATTTCACATGAATAAATTTTTCTGTGTATGGGTTTTGCAGCGTGGGGAGGGGGAAGCAGGGGTTCTAGGGTTCAGAGGAGCCTCAAGCGGGTCCCAAAGTTTCTCAAGGGTGCCCCAAAGGGTCTCAAGGGTGTTCCAAATAGCCCCGGAAGGGTCCAAGTGGGTCCCCTCAAATCCTCCTGGTCTTCCAAGTCTCCCGGGTTCCCGAAACCCCGGGTCCCGGGTCCCACGAGTACCCCCCTTCCCTAGGTCACTTTATCTCAACCAACCTCGATATATATAATAATAACCAATGCAAAATTTATCAACATGAAAAAGGGGCAGAGAAAATTAAGAAAGCCTAAGAAAGAAGAAATAATATTATACTAATCTAAAGTGTTAATGATCTATAAAATGAATAATCATCCATCATCCTCAAAAAACTGCGTGAAATTCTATCAGAGTAAACGTTTATGTAGCGTGCATTTTCGTTCATAGAAGGCATTTTTTTGCTTACTGCACCTCCACCGACATTATATTTACACATCGCTCCGCCCATTAAATCAGCCGATCAATCTCCGACAAAGTACCAATTCACCGTAGCTTCAGTATATTTGTATTGCGACATGTTTTGCGGAATAAAGGCATTGAACTTTATGCGTTGTGTGGCACTATCATATTCAAACAATTTTCCTTTATCTATAACGATTCGTTTCCTTAACAGACTTTTTCTGATATTCATTTCTAGCTCGGAGATGTATTCTCCTAATGTATTGCCTGTGATATTTTTGCCAGGAACAAGCAAAGCAGTTTCATGCCCAACTCGTTCATTTTTATCATTCAAATATTCTACATAGAATACAATGTTGTACTTTACATCGTGCTTTTTTATCTTCAACCAGTCATTATAGAATACTTCTACAAGTCCTACGCTCCACTCTCCATGTAGCTGTATTCCTGGATAAATATTTTTAGAAAAACTTGAAGTTTTGTTGTTTTGGTGCAATTGGCTACTGCCCAGCGATGAGACACAGACAAAAAAGTCCTCCGGTTCCTGCATCCTGCACTGGGTCCTTCTTCGTACTGACAACAAACCGCTTTTGATATCAATATATACTCTAACTAGTAGGACAATGAAACATGTTCAAGTATATA
>SDVV010010698.1:0-16144 GCA_016164225.1 Gammarus roeselii
ACTAAACACCTAAAACAACTGTAACAGCTAAAACAACTAAAACTCCTGAAACAACTAGAACACATAAAACAACTGAAACACCTACATCACCTAAACACCTAAAACACCTAAAACACCTAGAACATATAAAATACCCAAAACACCTTGAACATCTATAACACCTAAAAGAATTAAAACCCCTAAAACAACTGGAACACGTAAAATAACTACAACACTTATAACAACTATAACACCTAAAACAACTAAAATACCTGAACAACTATAACGCCTAAACAACTAAAACACATAAAACAACTAAAACACCTAAATAACTAAAACACATAATAAACCATAAACACCTATAACAACTAAAACACATAAAATAACCGGAGCACCTATAACAACTAGAACACCTAGAACTACTAAAACATCACCAACAACTAAAGAACCTCGAACAACTAAATCACCTATAACGATTAAAACAACTAAAACAACTAAAACAACTGAAACAACTAAGATAATTAGAACAACTAAAACAACTAAAACACCTTAAACAACTAAAACACCTATAACACCTACGACACCTATAACACATATAACACCTAAAACCACTACACCACCTGAAACAACTATAACAACCACACACCTAAAACAAGTAAAACACCTAAACAACCATAGCACATAAAACAACTAAACACCTAAATCACATATAACACATAAAACACATAAAACACCTAAAACCCCTATTACACATAGAACACATAGAACACCTAGAACAACTTAAACACATAAAACAATTAGAATACCTAAAACAACTAGAACACATAGAATAACTAGAACACCTAAACGCATATAACACCTAAAACAACTAGAATACCTGAAACAACTATAACACCTAAACATCTGCAACACATAAAACACATACAACAACTACAACACCTAGAACACCCAAACGCCTGAAACAACTACAACAATTAGAACACCTGAAACACCTACAACACCTTAAACACCTTACACAACTACAACAACTAAAACACCTAAAAACGAATTAAACAACTTAAACAACTCAAACATCTAAGACAATTAAACAACTAATACAACTAAAACACCTTAAACAACTATAACAACTATAACAACTATAACATCTAGAACAACTAAAACAACTGAAACGACTACAACAACTACAACACCTAGGACACCTATAACACCTAGAACACCTAAAACACCTATAACACCTATAACAATTAAAACAACTAAAGCACCTAGAACAACTAAAACACCTAAAACAGCAAAACAACTCAACAACTATAACACCCAGAACACATATAACACCTTCAACACATATAACACCTCCAACACATTAAAACACCTAGAAAACACCTTAACACCTAAACAACTATAACACCCAAAAACTAAAACACCTTAAACAACTAAAACACATAAAACAACTATAACACCAACAACTTAACACCTAAAACAACTATAACAACTAAAAAAACTAAAACAACTATAAAAACTATAAAACTAAAACCACTAAAACAACTAAAACAACTAAAAACCACTAAAACAACTAAACAACTATAACAACTAAAACAACTAAAACAAATAAAACAAATAAAACTACTAAAACAACTGAAACACCTAAAACACCTATAACACAACGAACAACAAAACACCTAAAACAACTACAACACCTAAAACAACTATAACAACTAAAAGAACTAAAAAAACTAAACAACTAAAACAACTAAAACACCTGAAACAACTAAAACAACTAGAACAACCATAACACCTAAAACAACTAAAACAACTAAAACAACTATAACAACTATAACAACTATAACAACTAAAACAACTGAAACAACTAAAACAACTATAACAACTAAAACAACTAAAAACAACTAAAACAACTAGAACAACTATAACAACTAAAACAACTAGAACAACTAAAACACATTAAACTACTAAAACACCTAATACAA
Organism: Gammarus roeselii; assembly: GCA_016164225.1. NCBI lineage: Eukaryota > Metazoa > Arthropoda > Malacostraca > Amphipoda > Gammaridae > Gammarus > Gammarus roeselii. Next base: position 1,962 of record SDVV010010698.1, read on the forward strand.
CTAAAACACCTAGAGCAACTATAACACCTAGAACAATTAAAACACCTAAAACAACTATAACACCTAAAACAACTAAACCACATAAAACATCTTGAACACCAGAAACAACTAAAACACCTAAAACAACTAAAACACAAATAACAACTATAACACATAAAACAACTAAAACACCTGAAACACCTATAACATCTAGAACACCTACAACACCTAGAAATCATATAACACATAAACACCTTAAACACCTAAATCACCTAAACACCTAAAACACCTGAAACAACTAAAACACATAGAACACCTAGAACACCTTAAACACCTAAAACTACTAAAACAACTAAAACACATAAACAACTATAACACCTTCAAGAACTAAAACACATAAAACAACTACAACTCCTTATACACCTATAACACCTATAACATCTATAACACCTATACCACATATAACACCTAAATACCTAGAACACCTAAATCAACTAAAACACATATAGCAACTAACACATAAAACAACTAAAACACCTAGATTAACTAAAACACCTATAACAACTAGAACACCTTAAACAACTATAACACCTAAAGCAACTAAAACAACTACAACACCTGAAACAACTAGAACACCTGATACAACTCAAACACCTAAACACCAATAACAACTAAAACAATAAAACAACTGAAACAACTAAAACAACTAAAACAACTAAAACAACTAAAACAACTAAAACAACTAAAACAACTAAAAAATCTAAACAACTAAAACAACTAAAACACCTGAAACAACTAAAACAACTAGAACAACCATAACACCTAAAACAACTAAAACAACTAAAACAACTATAACAACTATAACAACTATAACAACTAAAACAACTGAAACAACTAAAACAACTATAACAACTAAAACAACTAAAAACAACTAAAACAACTAGAACAACTATAACAACTAAAACAACTAGAACAACTAAAACACATTAAACTACTAAAACACCTAATACAATTAAAACACCTAGAACAACTATAACACCTAGAACAATTAAAACACCTAAAACCACTATAACACCTAAAACAACTAAACCACATAAAACATCTTGAACACCAAACACAACTAAAACACCTAAAACAACTAAAACACAAATAACAACTAAAACACATAAAACAACTAAAACACCTGAAACACCTATAACATCTAGAACACCTACAACACCTAGAAATCATAAAACACATAAACACCTTTAACACCTAAATCACCTAAACACCTAAAACACCTGAAACAACTAAAACAACTAAAACACATAGAACACCTAGAACACCTTAAACACCTAAAACAACTAAAACAACTAAAACACCTAAACAACTATAACACCTTCGAAAACTAAAACACATAAAACAACTACAACTCCTTATACACCTATAACACCTATTACATCTATAACACCTATACCACATATAACACCTAAAACACCTATATCAACTAAAACACATATAGCAACTAAACACATAAAACAACTAGAACACCTAGATTAACTAAAACACCTATAACAACTAGAACACCTAAAACAACTATAACACCTATAGCAACTAAAACAACTACAACACCTGAAACAACTAGAACACCTGATACAACTCAAACACCTAAACACCTATAACAACTAAAACAATAAAACAACTGAAACAACTAAAACAACTAAAACAACTAAAACAACTAAAACAACTAAAACAACTAAAACAACGTAAACAACTCTAACAACTAAAACAACTAAAACAACTGAACAACTGAAACGACTAAAACAACTGAAAGAACTAAAATAACTAAAACACCTAAAACAACTAAACACCTATAACACCTATAACACCTAAAACAACTTGAACACCCAAAACAACTAGATACACATGAAATTACTAAAACAACTAAAACAACTGCAACACCTATAACAACTAAAACACCTAGAGCAACTAAAAGACCTATAACAACTAAAACAACTGAAACAACTGGAACAACTTAAACACCTATAACAACCAAAACACCTATAACAACAAAAACACCTAAAACAACTATAACAACACAAACAACTGAAACACCTTTAACAACTGAAACAACTAAAACAACAAAAACAACTATAACAACTAGAACACTCAAATTAACTAAAACACCTAGAACAACTATAACAACTAAAACAACTAAAACAACTAAACAACTATAACACCTAAAACACATAGAACATCTGGAACATCTAAAACACCTATAACAATTAGAACACCTATAACTCCTATATTAACAAAAACAACCTAGAACAAACTAAAACAACTATAACAACTGAAACACCTATAACAAAATGAACAACTATAACACCTGAAACAACTACAACACCTACAACAACTATAGCAACTAAACAAGTAAAACAACTAAACAACTAAAACAACTAAACACCTGAAACAATTAAAACAAGTATAACAACTATAACACCTAAAACAACAAAAACAACTAAAACAGCTAGAACAACTATAACAACTAAAATCACTAGAACAACTAAACACATAAAACAACTAAAGCACCTAATACAACTAAAACACCAAGAACAACTATAACACCTAGAACAACTAAACACCTAAAACCACTATAACACCTTAAACAACTAAGCCACATGAAATAACTATAACACCTATAACAACTAAAACACCTAAAACAACTATAACACATATAACAACTAAAACACATGAAACATCCAAAACCCCTGAAACACCTATAACATCTTGAAGACCTACACTCCTAGAACTCCTATAACACCTAAACACCTTAAACACCTAAATCACCTAAAACACCTACATCACACCTATAACACCTAAAACACATGAAACAACTAAAACAACTATAACACATAGAACACCTAGAACACCTTAAACACCTAAAACAACTAAAAAAACTGAAACACCTAAACAACTAAAACACCTACAAGAACTAAAACACATAAAACAACTACAACTCCTTAAACACCTAAAACACCTACAACACCTATAACACCTATACCACCTATAACACCTAAAACACATAGAACACCTACATCAACTAAAACACATATAGCAACTATAACACATTAAACAACTAAAACACCTAGAACGACTAAAACACCTAAAACAACTAGAACACCTAAAACAACTATAACACCTAAAACAACTAAAACAACTACGCTATCTAAAACAACTAAAAACACCTGATACAACTAAAACACCTAACCACCTATAACAACTAAACAATTAAACAACCAAAACAACTAAAACAACTAAAACAACTAAAACAACTCTAACAACCAAAACAACTAAAACAACTAAAACAACTGAAACAACTAAAAGAACTGAAACAACTGAAAGAACTAAACAACTAAAACACCTAGAGCAACTAAAACACCTTTAACAACTAAAACAACTAAAACAACTGCAACAACTTAAACACCTATAACAACCATAACACCTATAACAACACAAAACACCTAAAATAACTATAACAACAAAAACAGCTGAAGCAACTAAAACAACAAAACAACTAAAACACCTAAAACACATAGAACATCTAAAACACATAAAACAACTAAATCACTTAAGACACCTATAACACATATAACAACAAAAACACCTAGAACAACTAAAACAACTATAACAACTGAAACAACTAGAGCAACTAAAACACCTATAACAACTAAAAAAACTAAAACAACTGCAACAACTTAAACACCTAAAACAACCAAAACACCTATAACAACAAAAACACCTAAAACAGCTACAACAACTGGAACACCTTTAACAACTGAAACAACTAAAACAACAAAAACAACTAGAACAACTAAAACAACTAAAACACTCTAATTAACTAAAACACCTAGAACAACTAAAACAACTAAACAACTAAAACAACTTAAACAACTATAACACCTAAAACACATAGAACATCTGAAACACCTAAAACACCTAAAACACTTAGAACACCTATAACACCTATAACAACAAAAACACCTAAACAACTAAAACAACTATAACAACTGAAACACCTATAACAACTAAAACAAATATAAGAACGAGAACAACTAAAATAACTAAAATAACCAGAACAACTATAACAACTAAACAACTAAAACAACTAAAACAACTAGAACAACTAGAACAACTAAAACAACTAAAACAACTATGACAACTAAAAAAACTAAAACAAATATAACAACTTCGAAAACTACAACAACTAAAACAAATAAAAACCACTAAAAGAACTAAAACAACTATAACAACTAAAACAACTAGAACAACTTAAACACATAAAACAATTATTACACCTATAACAACAAAAACACCTAAAGCAACTAGAACAACATAAACAACTGAAACACCTTTAACAACTGAAGCAACTAAAACAATTATAACAACTACAACAACTCTAACAACTAAAACACCTAAATCAACTAAAACACATAGAACAACTAAAACACCTTGAACAACTATAACACCTATAACAACTACAACACATAAAATAACTAAAACACCTAAACAACTAAAAAACTTAAAACAACTAAAACACCTGAAGCACCTAAAACACCTACAACACCAATAACACCTATAACACATATAACACATATAACACCTACAATACTTATAACAACTAAAACACATATAGCAACTAAACACATAAAACAACTAAAACACCTAGATTAACTAAAACACCTATAACAACTAGAACACCTAAAACAACTATAACACCTATAGCAACTAAAACAACTACAACACCTGAAACAACTAGAACACCTGATACAACTCAAACACCTAAACACCTATAACAACTAAAACAATAAAACAACTGAAACAACTAAAACAACTAAAACAACTAAAACAACTAAAACAACTAAAACAACTAAAACAACCATAACACCTAAAACAACTAAAACAACCAAAACAACTGGAACAACTAAAACAACTGAAACAACTGAAAGAACTACAACAACTAAAACACCTAAAACAACCATAACACCAATAACACCTATAACACCTAAAACAACTAGAACACCCAAAACAATTAAAGACACCTAAAACAACTAAACACCTATAACAACTAAAACAACTAAAACAACTGCAACACCTATAACAACTAAAACACCTAGAGCAACTAAAACTCCTATAACAACTAAAACAACTAAAACAACTGCAACAACTTAAACACCTAAAACAACCAAAGCACCTATAACAACATAAAACACCTAAAACAACTACAACAACAAAAACAACTGAAACACCTCTAAACAATTGAAACAACTTAAACAACTAAATCAACTAAACAACTAAAACAACTCAAACACTCTAATTAACTAAAACACCTAGAACAACTATCACAACTAAAACAACTATAACAACTAAAACAACTAAAACAACTATAACACCTAGAACACATAGAACATCTAAAACACCTAAAACACCTAAAACAATTAGAACACCTATAACACCTATAACAACAAAAACATCTAAACATCTAAAACAACTTTAACAATTAAACAACTAAAACATCTAGAACAAATAAATCAACTATAACAACTATAACAACTAAAAAAACTAAACAACTATAACAACTACAAAATCTAAAACAACAAAAACAACTAAAAACATACAAAAACCACTAAAACAACTAGAACAACTATAACAACTGAAACGACTAAAACAACTGAAACACCTAAACACCTATAACACAAGGAACAACTATAACACCTAAAACAACTACAACACCTAAAACAACTATAGCAACTAAAACAACTGAAACAACTAAACAACTAAAACAACTAAAACACCCGAAACAACTAAAACAACTAAAACAACTATAACACCTTTAAAAACTATAACAACTATTACAACTAAAACAACTATAACGACTAAAAAAACTGAAACAACAAAAACAACTATAACAACTAAAACAACTAAACAACTAAAACACCTAAAACAACTGTAACACCTAAAACAACTATAACACCTAAACCACTATAACACCTAAAACAACTAAAACACATAAAGCAACTAGAACACCTAGAACAACTAGAAAACCTAAAACAACTAAAACACATATAACAACTATAACACATAAAACAACTAAAACACCTGAAACACCTATAACATATAAAACACCTACAACACCTAAAACTCCTAAAACACCTAAACACCTTAAACACCTAAATCACCTAAAACACCTACAACACCTATAACACCTAAAACACCTAAAACACCTAAAACACCTGTAACAACTATAAAAACTAAAACACCTAGAACAACTAAAACCACTATAAAACACCTAGAACACCTAAAACAACTATAACACCTAAAACAACTAAAAAGAGAGAAAAAAAAAAAAACTATAACACCTAAAACAACTAAAACACCTAAACACCTATAACAATCAAAAACAATTAAACAGCTAAAACAACTATAACAACTAAAACAACTATAACAACCAAAACAACTAAAACAACTCTAACAACTAAAACCACTAAAACAACTGGAATAACTAAAACAACTGAAACAACTAAAACAACTGAAACAACTGAAACAACTGCAACAACTAAAACAACAATAACACCTAAAACAATTAAAACACATATAACACCTAAAAACACCTATAACAACTAGAACACCGAAACACCTATATAAACCTAAAACAACTAAACACCTATAACAGCTAAAACAACTAGAACAACTGCAACACCTATAACAACTAAAACACCTAGAACAACTAAAACACCTTTAACAACTAAAACAACTAAAGCAACTGCAACAACTTAAACACCTAAAACAACCATAACACCTATATCAACAAAGAACACCTAAACAACTATAACAACAAAAACAACAGAAACACCTTTAACAACTGAAGCAACTAAAACAACTAAAACAACTAGAACAACTAAAACAACTAGAACACTCTAATTAACTAAAACACCTAGATCAACTAAAACAACTTAAACAACCAAAACAACTATAACAACTGCAACAACTAAAAACAACTAGAACACCTGAAACAACTAAACCACCAAAACAACTAAAACACCTATAATCTAAAACAACTAAAACAAATATAAGAACTAGAACAACTAAAATAACTTAAATTACTAGAACAACTATAACAATTAAACACCTAAAACAATTATAACAACTAAAACAACTAGAAAAACTAAAACAACTATAACAACTATAACAACTAAAAAAACTAAAACAAATATAACGACTTCACAAACTAAAACAACTAAAACAACTAAACAACTAAAAACCACTAAAACAACTAGAACAACTATAACAACTAAAACAACTAGAACAACTTAAACACCTTGAACAACCATTACACCTATAACAACAAAAACACCTAAGACAACTATAACAACAAAAACAACTGAATCACCTTTAACAACTGAAGCAACTAAAACAACTATAATAACTAAACAACTATAACAACTAAACACCTAAATCAAATAAAACACATAGAACAACTAAAACACTTTAAACAACTATAACATCAATAACAACTACAACACATAAAACAACTAGAACACCTAAACAACTAAAACACCTAAAACAACTAAAAAACTTAAAACAACTATAACACCTGAAGCACCTAAAACACCTACAACGCCAATAACACCTATAACACCTATAACACATAAAAAACCTACAACACCTATAACAACTAAAACACATATAGCAACTAAAACACTTAAAACAACTAATACACCTAAAAACAACTAGAACACATATAACAACTAGAACACCTAAAACAACTATAACACCTATACCAACTAAAACAACGTAAACAACTAGAACACCTAAATTACCTGAAACACCTACAACAACTAAAACAACTAAACAACTAAAACACCTAAAACAACTGAAACACCTATAACAACTACAACAACTAGAACACCTAAAACAACTACAACACCAAAAACAACTAAAACAACTAAACAACTGAAACAACGAAACAACTAAAACAACTACAACAACTAAACAACTAAAATACTAAAACAACTAAAACAACTAATGCAACTATAACAACTAGAGCAACTAAAACACCTTAAACAACTAAAACACCTATAACACCTATAACACCTTTAACAACTAACAACACCCAAAACAACTAAATACACATAAAACAACTAAAACACCTAAAACAAATAAACAACTAAAACAACTGAATCAACTACAACAACTGAAACAACTAACTAACTAGAAAACCTTAAGCAACTACAACACCTAAAATACCTAAAAAACATAAAAAACCTAGAACTACAAAACCTAAAACAACTAAAACAACTAAAACAACTTTAACACCTAAAACAACTAAACAACTAAAACAACTAAAACAACTAAAACAACTAAAACAACTAAACACCTAGAACAACTAAAACACATAAAACAACTAAACACCTACCACACCTAAAACACCTAGAACACATAAAATACCTATAACACCTAGAACAACTATAACACCTAAACAACTAAAACACCTAAAACAACTAGAACACCTAAAACAACTAAAACACCAAAAAACAACTAAAACAACCATAATAACTCTAACAACTATAACAACTAAAACAACTAAAACAACTAAAACAACTAAAAACAACTAAAACAACTAAACAACTAAACAACTAGAACAACAATAGCACATAGAACAACTATAACACCCTATATAACTATAACACCTAGAACAACTATAACACCTAAAAAAACTAGAACACCTAAAAACAACTGTAACACCTGAAACAACTAAAACACCCAAAATAAATAGAACACATTAACAACTAAAACAACCTACAACACCTAAAACACCTAAAATACCTAGTACACATTAAATACCTAAATCACCTAGAACACCTGAACAAATATAACAACTAAAACACCTATAAAATACCTAAAACACCTTAAACACCCTAAACACCTTAAACAACTTAAACAACTATAACGCCTGAAACAACTACAACAACTAAAACAACTAAAACGACTAAACAACTATAACAACTACAACACCTAAAACAACTACAACAACTATAACAACTAAAACAACTACAACAACTATAACACCTAAAAAAACTAAATTTACTGAAACAACTAAAACAACTATAACAAATATAACAATTAAAACAACTAAAACAACTAAAACAACTAGAACACCTGAAACAAGTGAAACCCCAGAAAAACTAAAACACCTATAATCTAAAACAACTAAAACAACTAAAACAACTGAAACAACTATGACAACTATAACAACTTAAACAACAAAAACAACTAAAACAACTATAACAACTAATTTAAAACAACTAAACAACTACAACAACAATAACACATGGAACAACTATAACACCTAAAACAACTATAACACCTAGATCAACTATAACACCTAAAACAACTAAAACGCCTAAGAAACTACAACACCTTAAACAACTGTAACACCTAAAACGACTAAAACACCTAAAACAACTAGAACACATAAAACAACCAAACACCTACAACACCTAAAACACCTAAACACCTACAACACATAAAATACCTAAAACATCTAGAACAACTATAACACCGAAAACAACTAAAACCCCTAAAACAACTAAAACACCTATAATAACTATAACACCTAAAACAACTATAACACCTAAAACAACTACAACAACTGGAACACCTATAAAACACCTAAAAACACCTTAAACACCCTAAACACCTTAAACAACTATACAACTATAACACCTGAAACGACTAAAGCAACTAAAACAACTAAAACGACTAAACAACTAAAACAACTACAAACACCTAAAGCAACTGAAACAACTATAACAACTAAAACAACTATAATAACTAAAACAACTATAACAACTAAAACAACTGAAACAACTGAAACAACTAAAACAACTATAACACCTTAACAACTAAAACACCTAAAAAACCTAAAACACCTATAACAACTAGAACACCTATAACAAATAAAACACCTAAAACAACTAAAACAATTATAACAACTAGAACGCCTATAACAACTTTAATACCTGAAACAACTGAAACAACTACACCACCTAAAACAACAAAACATCTAAACAACTAAAACACCTAAAATACCTAAACAACAAAAAACACCTTAAACAACTATAACACCTTAAACAGTTAAAACCACTGAACAACTAAACAACTAAAACAACTAAAACAACTCAAACAACTAAAACAACTAAACAACTAAAACAACTAAACCCACTTAAACAACCATAACAATTAAAGCAACTAGAACAACGAAAACAACTAAAACACCTTAACCACTGAAACACCAATAACACCTACAACCTTTAACACATAAAACACCTAGAACAACTACACCACCTAGAACCACTACAACAACTAAAACAACTAAAACAACCAAAACAACTAAAACAACTACAACAACTAAAACAACTATAACAACTAAAAAACTTAAACCCCTAAAACAACTATAACACCTAGAACAACTGAAACTCCTATAACAAATATAATAACAAAAACAACTAAAACAACTATAACAACTATAACAACTATAACAACTAGAACAACTAAAACAACTAAATAACTACAACAACTAAACAACTACACCAAAAAGAACACCTAAAAACAACTAGAACACATAGCACAACTATAACACCTACAACAACTATAACACCTAAAACAACTAATACACCTAAAACAACTAAAACACCTAGAACAACCAAACACATACAACAACTAAACACCTAAAACACATCTAACACCTAAAACACCTACAACACCTACAACACCTATTACACATGAAACACCTAAAACACCTTGAACAACTACAACACAAAAAACAACTAAAAGACCTGAACAACTACAACACATAAAACAACTGGAACACCTAAAACAACTAAAACACCTAAACAACTAAAACACCTACAACAACTAGAACAACCAAAACACCTAAAAGAACTGAAACAAATAAAACAACTAAATTAACTAGAACACCTAAAACACCTATGAGACCAATAACACCTAAAACACATCAAACACCTAAAGCTCGTAAACACCAATAACATCTAAACACCTGCAACACCTAAAACATCTACAACAACTAAAACACCTAGAAGACATAAAACACCTAAAATAACTAAACAACTAGAACACCTACAAACACCTAAAACCCACTAAACACCTTACACAAATAAACAACTAAAACACCTAAACATTTAAAACAACTAAAACACCTGAAACAACTAATACAACTACAACACCTATAACACCTAAAACACCTTAAACACCTTAACAACTAAAACAACTAAAACACATTAAACAACTATAACAAATAAAACAACTAAACAACTAAACAACTAAAACAACTATAACACCTAAAACAACTAAAACTACTTAAACAACTAGAACAACTAAAACAATTAAACAACTATAACAACTAAAACAACGAAAACAACTAAACAACTATAACAACTTAAACAACTAAAACACCTAAAAATAACTTAAACACCTGGAACAACTATAACAACTAAAACAACTAGAACACCCAGAACAACTAAACAACTATAACAACTAAAACAACTAAAACAACTGAAACAACTAAAACAACTAAAACACCTAAACAACTACAACACCTAAACTACTATAACACCTATGAACTAAAACAACTAAGACAACTAAACAAATAAAACAACTAAAACAACTATAACAACCATAACAACTATAACAACCAAAACAACTATAACAACCAAAACAACTAAAACAACTAAACAACTAAAACAACAATAACACATAAAACAACTATAACACCTAATACAACTATAACACCTAGAACAACTATAACACCTAAAACAACTAAATCACCAAAAAAAACTAAACACCTATAACAACTTTAACACCTAAAACAACTAAAACACCTAAACAACTATAACACATAAAACAACTAAAACACCTACAACACAATAAAACACCTAAAACACCTAGAACACATATTATACCTAAATCACCTTGAACAACTATAACACCTAGAACAACTAAAACACCTAAAACAACTAAAACACCTATAGTAACTAAAACACCTATAACAACTAAAACACCTAAACAACTAAAACACCTAAACAACTATAACACCTGGACCAACTGTACACCTAAAACAACTAAAACACATAGAACAACTATAACACATAAACAAATAAAACACCTAAACAACTAAAACACCTAGAACAACTATATCACCTAAAACAACTAAACAACTAAAACAACTACAACAACCATAATAACTATAACAACTAAAACAACTAAAATAACTAAAACAACTAAAACAACTAAAACAACTAAACAACTAGAACAACAATAACACATAAAACAACTATAACACCTTAAATAACTATAACATCTAAACAACTATAACACCTAAAAAAACTAAAACACCTACAAACAACTGTAACACGTAAAGCAACTAAAACACCTAAAACAACTAAAACACATTAAACAACTAAAACACCTTCAACACCAAAACACCTAAAACACCTAGAACACAATAAATACCTAAATTACCTTGAACACCTAAACAACTATAACAACTAAAACGCCTATAAAACACCTGAAACACCTTAAACACCCTAAACACCTTAACAACTTAAAGAACTATAACTCCTGAAACAACAAAAACAACTAAAACAACTAAAACGACTAAACAACTAAAACAACCACAACACCTAAAACAACTACAACAACTAAAACAACTAAAACAACTACAACAACTATAACACATAAAACAACTAAAACTACTTGAACAACAAAAACAACTATAACAACTATAACAACTAAAACAACTAAAACAACTAAACAACTAAAACACCTAAAACAACTAAAACACCAAAACACCTATAATCTAAAACAACTAAAACAACTGAAAACAACTAAAACAACTGAAAACAACTGAAACAACTATAACAACTACAACAACTAGAACAACTAAAACAACTATAACAACAAATTTAAAACAACTAAACAACTATAACAACAATAACACATACAACAACTATAACACCTAAAACAACTATAACACCTAAAACAACTATAACACCTGAAACAACTATAACACATAGAACAACTAAAACCCCTAAAAAACTAAACAACTTAAATAACTGTTGCGTTAAAACATCTAAAACACCTGAACAACTAAAACACAGAACAACTAAACACCTACAACACCCAAAACACCTAGAACACATAAAATACCTAAAACATCTAGAACAACTATAACACCTAAAACAACTATAACCCCTAAAACAACTTAAACACCTAAAATAACTATAACACCTTGAACAACTACAACACCTAAAACAACTACAACAACTGGAACACCTATACAACACCTAAAACACATTAAACACCCTAAACACCTTAAACAATTAGAACAACTATAACACCTAAAACGACTAAAACAACTAAACAACTAAACAACTATAACAAATACAAACACCTAAAACAACTAAAACAACTATAACAACTAAACAACTATGACAACTAAAACAACTAAAACAACTAAAACAACTAAAACAACTAAAACAACTATAACACCTTAACAACTAAAACACCTAAAACAACTAAAACATCTATAACGACTAAAACAACTAGAACAACGAAAACAACTACAACACCTTAACAACTAAAACACCTATAACACCTACAACACCAATAACATATACAACACCGAAAACAACTACACCACCTAGAACCACTAGAACAACTAAAACAACTAAAACAACTACAACAACTAAAACAACTAAAACAATTAAAAAAACTAAAACACCTATAACAACTATAACACCTAGAACAACTAAAACTCCTATAACAACTATAACAACAAAAACAACTAAAGCAACTATAACAACTATAACAACTATAACAACTAGAACAACTAAAGCAACTAAAACAACTACAACAATTAAACATATATAACAACATGAACACCTAAAAACAACTAGAACACATAGCTCAACTATAACACCTACAACAACTATAACACCTAAAACAACTATAACACCTAAAACAACTAAAACACCTAGAACAACCAAAACACATACAACAACTAAACACCTAGAACACATATAACACCTAAAACACCTACAACACCTATTACACATGAAACACCTAAAACACCTTGAACAACTACAACA
>SDVV010010699.1:0-16144 GCA_016164225.1 Gammarus roeselii
GCATGAAGCACTATGCTCAGCAATATTAGTACAAGCATGAAGCGCTCTGCTCAGCAATATTAGTACAAGCATGAAGCACTATGCTCAGCAATATTAGTGCGAGCATGAAGCACTATGCTCAGCAATATTAGTGCGAGCATGAAGCACTATGCTCAGCAATATTAGTGTGAGCATGAAGCACTATGCTCAGCAATATTAGTACAAGCATGAAGCGCTCTGCTCAGCAATATTAGTACGAGAATGAAGCCCTCTGACAGTACAAATGAACATTTTCCTGACATGACTAGTTTATTCTTCACTTAATTAAGTCCGATCATGAATGCTCTGATGAGAGTAGGAATGATGTTCAAAAGTATCAAAAATATGGAAACCCCTTCAACAGTATCAGTGATACTTGAAGAACATTGTTCGGGCAATAAATGCCACTACTCAAATTACGAGTGCTTCATTAATTTTGATATTTTGCAGAGAAAAAAAAATTAGCTATAAAATAACCATAAAATAATCATATGAATGATCGTCGCAAGTAGGATGAATGATCATGCAAGAAGAATGAATGATCGTGCAAGAAGGATGAATGATCGAGCAAGAAGGATGAATGATCGTGCAAGAAGGATGAATGATCGTGAAAGAAGGATGAATGATCGTGCAAGAAGGATGAATGAGCGTGCAAGAAGGATGAAAGATCGTGCAAGGAGGATGTATAATTGTGAAAGAAGGATGAATGATCGTGCAAGAAGGATGAATGAGCGTGCACGAAGGATGAAAGATCGTGCAAGAAGGGTGAATGATCGTGCAAAATTGATGAATGATCGTGCAAGAAGGATGAATGATCGTGCAGGAAGGATGAATGATCGTGAAAGAAGGATGAACGATCGTGAAAGAAGAATGAATGAGCGTGCAAGAAGGATGAATGATCGAGCAAGAAGGATGAATGATCGTGCAAGAAGGATGAATGATCGTGCAAGAAGGATGAATGATCGTGCAAGAAGGATGGAAGTAGAACTTGCAAAGAGAAATATAAATTAATTAAGGATTATGAAACGCAACTGCTGAGGTCATCAAAATATTGCAGAATGTATTTACATACATTATTGTTCCCTTATGCCGGTTGAAACGATATCCAGTGCGCCAAAAAGCAAAGCCTCCCATGTGAGATCCTGCATATAGCATAATTCTGTGATGTCTTTCATTCTATGTTTCTTTTACCAAGTAATTCGTATGGATGTCATAATTAAAAAGACCTCTCTATTGTGCCCTCAGAGAACTTTCCTTCTACTCCCCCAGCCTCGTCCTCGGCCCTCTATTCAGGAGTCGCTAATCTGTCAATATCGGATTAGTGCAAAAAAATCGTTGATAGGATTTCTTTCCTCAGCGGTGATGAGCTTATCATATCTCAATAGCTTTTGGAGAGGCAATGTTTATTGGCACGAAGGGACTGGGAGAAAACTTCCTGCATCAAGTGCGAAAAAGTGGGTGGATCAGCTGTAAAATTATTTTCCCGCTTGATGGTTATCGTTTTACGAGTGGGAGGGTGAGCTGAAAGGATATCGTGTTATAAACGGGCGGGTGGATTCAAAAATGGTCCTTCTGCAAATAGTGGGGGATGGGCCGAATAATGAATACGGTCTTGAGATTGGCGGATGGGCGGAAAATTTGGCATCGTGCCATGTTTGGACTGATGGGTGAAGAATGAATATCATGTTGAGAGTGGGCAAATGAAATTAACTTTAGACATCGTGTTGAGATCTTGATGATTTCCTGGAGACTGGACAGCGAGTTGAGGGTGGGAATATGGGCTGACAAATAGACCTCTTGGAGGAGGTATGGGTGGATGTATAGGTTGACAAATGGTCATCGTGTTAAAAGCATGGGGTGAAGATGGGGGTCGTGTTGAGAGCTAGGAGATGGGCGGAACAATAGGCATTGTGTTACTACTGTGCGAAAGGGCAGACGAAGGGGCATGGTGTTGAGGGTAGATGGAAGAGCTAAGGAATGTTATGAGTACTGAAATTGGAACTAAAATCAAGTTTTAGAGGGCGGATGGCCCGCAGGACGTGATGCGTCAGTGTGATAAAATAGATGAGCAATTCAGAGAGCATAATTTTGTATCAAAGAGTGTATATTTTGACCCCAAAATGATAAACACAGCCCGAAGCTTCCAGCGATTGGTCCATGTATTAAATACCAACATTGCATACAAGGTAAATACTAGGAAGTGGAGAACTTTTGTGTTTTAGCAAGAAAAGACTCCTCAGCACTACAACTTGGCTTCGAAATTAGTCCCGACTTGATGATACAAAGACTTGATCTATGATGGACCCTAGCAACAGCTCTCCTGACTTCCTCTATGCTTAGTCGTTACGCAGCTTCATCACAGTCTTTGTTATGAGGAGAAAGAACGACATGACTTCTTCTATGCTCAGGCGTTGATCAGCTTCATCACACAACCTTTTTTAAGAATCGGGTTCACGACGCTCCAGAATTTTTAATTTAGATGATCAGGATGTGGCATGATCATAAACCACCTCTCGTCGATTTTTTTTTTGTGTATCAATGTCGGAGTCTGATGGCCAGGAACAAAAGACAAGCGTTTTTTAGCGTTCTGTCGAATGAAAATGGTACGATCTTATTGGATCACTTTACTAACGAGCTGCTGCCGATTTTCTGGAAGTCTTGCTTCTGAAAGATGTGACTGATATTTAATTTTCTTCTTCTCTCTGATGTTGAATCTCAGCACAAATTTTTGAATTGAACTCTATTGAAGAGGAAGTTTTCCCGTATTCGAGACTGTTCCTGGTAAGTTTTTCATTTGTAAATATTATTTATATATAAGATACGTTTGTTATTTTCTAGCTATGAAGCATCGCCCAACCTTTAATATTTGATCATAAAAAGCGGATGAAGGAAACATGTCGAATATCAACGATACGATAGCACATAAGGCTTACTATGATCCGACATATAATCGTGGATTAGCCGCGCTACGTTTAACATTGATGGAATAGAATTTGTGAGCATGCAACTGCTCTATAATAAAGAATGCGATCAAGCCAGCCCAGCATTAATAATAAACTGCCCTTGGAATCCAGTTTTTGTGATATATTTTTTTTATGAATGCCTGGGTCAAGTGAAAAAAAAAAGAAGGAACTTGTAAAGTAGAAGTCGAAAAACACTCATATCATTGACTATTAAAACAAACACCAGTTGGGATATGTAATATGTAAAATAAGGTGAGAGGAAGTGATGGAAGGCTACCGTTTCTTTGATTGGAAGCATTTACTTTCGTGTTACAGAACGTGGATGGGAATAACTTATTATTCTATAACATTGAATGAAATAGGGTGAAAAAAAGTTCTTGATAAACGCTGATTTTTGACGAGTCTGTACAGCGGCTCGTGTGATCAAACGTTGTCGAAGCAGCGCTCACTGCGTGCTACGGTGTATTTTGAAGCTCAACGGCTCTATACACCCGTTAGGTGGTCAATGCAGAAACGGGAACATTCATTGAAATGTTTTTGTAATAAACTGGTGTCTGCTTACACTCATGAAAAATTCACAACATTTGTCTGAAAAAGTTCATGAAGAACTTTCAAAAATCAATTTCACGCACATCGTTGACTTTTCAGAATCACTTTGTTCAACAGAACACAATTCAACATGTCCTTTCAACCAAACTATTTCATTTCTATTTTTCGATGGTTATGGGCTATTGCCTACGTTTGGTCGCTGTCAACCCAACATCGACCTTGGATGAGTTTTTGCTGGCCCGTGAAGGAACAGTATCCTGCACTTCACTCGATTACCATATTACAAACTGTTCCGGTGTTTAGGACAATTGGATTCAAATAAAACTAATTCTGAGACCCTGTTGCTGTCGATCGTGGCTATAGGTTCGAGTGAGAAGGATACGGATCACGACCTCGCACAGTCAGCGTGCTGTCGATCGTAGCTACAGGTGCGAGAGAGAGGGAAATGGATCACGAGCTCGCACAGTCAGCGTGCTGTCGATCGTGGCTGCAGGTGCGAGAGAGAGGGAAATGGATCACGAGCTCGCACAGTCAGCGTGCTGTCGATCGTGGCTACAGGTGCGAGAGAGAGGGAAATGGATCACGAGCTCGCACTTTCAGCGTGCTGTCGATCGTGGCTACAGGTGCGAGAGAGAGGGAAATGGATCACGAGCTCGCATAGTGAGCGCACTGTGAGGGAAGCAACTTTAGGAGGAGCAATGAGAAAAGATGGAGCTTTGTATACTTTTACAGTACTTTTGGGATAGAACTCCGGCATTTGCTTTTCACCTCACGTATTTCTTTCTTCATAGCAGAGACAAACTTGCATTCCCTTACTTTTCTAAATTCCTGATTATAATTCATGAAAGACAGACGAACAAAGAAAATCTTCCATTTGATGCCCAGAGAATCTCTCTACCTGCGTCTTCTTTATAATTTTTTGCCCTAATTACCCAGACCTCGTCAGGTCGGCGCCACACTAAGCACTGGCTCCACCTCAACCTTGTCCTCGCCAACAGGACTATTCAGCAATGCTGTTCTAGTAATCAGGACTGAGGGGTTCTTCAAGGCTGTCCTCGCTAACTGAACTTTTCGGTATCTTTTCGTTTTTTTTTTCTAAGTGGGGTATTGGGCTCCACATTTTTTTTCCTCGAACATAACAGGACGGTTAGGCTCCTCAATGATGTCTTCACGAACAGAACTGTTTGGCTCAGCAAGGTCGTCCTCGCTAACAGGACTATTGGGCTGTTCTCCTCTCTCAAAGGGAAACTGTTTTGCTCCTTCATTTTGTCCACAACAGAAGAACTGACAAGGCAATTGTCAGCCTCCGACTGGACAGCAAGCCCTCGTCATCACAATGCTCTTGATAAGTGATTCCACTAATTCAGCGAATGGGTGAGATGCGAGGGACAAATTCATTTATGTCATATCTACTCTGTACATGAATTATTTTCTATCTGAATTACGTGAATAATAAGGGTTATTCAAGGATTAAATCTTGGACAAATTCTTTGTCTTAAATGCTCTTAAAAGCATTAAAGACGTTGTTAACACAAACGAATGGTTGCCCACTGTCATATTCGTCGAACAGATGATTTCAAATTAATTTAAGAGGGAAGAAACCAATAATGCGTGAAAACTATATTCTATTGTGTGTGTGAGACATTGAACATTATGAATCAACTTCATCGATCCATCTTTTCATGGTATCAATAGCTAAAATGTAGTTTCTGAAACTTTAGCTGCATTGTTTACTGGAAATGTCTGCGTTTGAGACAAATTCCTTGTTTGGGGCTGGTGGTTAGCAGCTATCAATAATTGAAGGTTTAATTTTTTGGCTTTTAATATATACTAGGCGGACTTTTTTCATGTTTTCATGTTTGGAGTTCTACCCAATGTTCATCGTCTTATAAACAGTTCTTTGGCATATCCCAATTACTAACTAGTTACCATTGTTTATCATTGTAGGATTAACTTTATTGCTTAAACCAAAAAAATGCGGAACTAAAAGTTGGAATCTTGGAAGTTTGATATTGTTCCCAATTGGAATTAGTTAGTGGTCATTTCGCTAAAGCGGGGAATTTTTTCGGGTATAAAATAACCAAATATTCAATCGATCACTGAAAAAAGTTAGTATCTCTCACAAATTCGTGATTTTCTTGACAATACGGTGGTCCTCGAGGAACCATTCTATGCATGTAAACCAAATGTATGCGGCCCTATATTTTTTTAACCTTGCAATTGTTGTCTCTTCTGATCACAGTGTTCAAATCATACCGCATTGCGACATGAGGCTGCTTTGTCGTCGGCTGACTTTGCTAGATGCATGGTCGACTAACGATGGTTTAAGTCTAGGACACATGATCGATTATTTGTAGTCTATCTTCACACATTGTCAATTGAGTGTTTCAATTAGATAAACAAGGGAAGATTTATGTAGGATCCGGAGTGAAATAGTTAGTGTATTTTGCATGGAAGAAATGTCACTAATTTGATTAACTTACTTCACGATCGCCGAAAGAAAAGTTACCCTAACAAACTTACATATTAAACGTTATGTTTTATCACACTAGGCATAGCTTGACTACCAACCAATGCCGTTTCTTAAATATAGAACACGTTCCCCATTAGTAGGATAATGTCAGGAAGCTCAGTTTTTCTGAGCAGAGGACAGTTGACAGGTATTCAGAGCACGTGGGCTTGAGGCGGTCTCCAGCGTAGCAGCGTGGGTAGGACAATGTTTGCTCTAGCTCAAACATTCAAAAAATGAATAATACTGAGTTCTTTGAAGCTGAAAATAAAACATGTTTACATTAAAGCATGCCGCTTTGCTTTTAACATAACTTTATGCGGACAATGCGGACACAAATTGGCTGAACAATATATCAAATTTCTATCATATTGTTTTGGATCATGCTAACAACGATAAATTGAATAATTGGTCCTAGTCATCGTATTATATGTTACCCCTTGCTAGTCTCTCTTCGGCAACTAATAATAATAACGAAATGTTTTTTTGGCGAGGCAGGCACAGAACTTTAATATTGAGTAAAAATGTGCGGTTGACAAGGTCCCCAACTTAGTCGCCCCATAATCCTAACCTCCGACTTACCTCTCCCCAGCCTTGCATGCAGCACCGAAGAAAGTTGAGGGGGCTAGGAGAGGGGAGGTCTCAGGATTAGCATAACAGCGCCACTTACGTGATGGAGGGACGGGTCAAGGGGAGCTGCTGTGAGACTAGGTGGCAGCAAAGCGGGTGGTGATGGATGCAAGGGCTCTGGAGAGTGGATGATTAAAGACAAAAGGGACGAGAGGTAGGCTGTGGAAAACGATGGTTTTGTGTGGTCTAAAAGCGGCGTGAGACAAACGATCCTGGAAAGGCAATTATAATTATTTATCCACTCGCTTTGTATTTAATAACCTACTTAGCCCAAATCATAACAGTCAGACTTGTTATATCGGGACAGGATGAATTAAGAACAATTGTTATCCGATAGATATTCAAGATGATAATTTTCATTGCAATCAATACTATCAGCAACATTCTCCCGGCCTTCACAAAGATAAATCTGCCTCAGTTTAATCTCTTGAATATACGTTGTTTTCCGTTTTTTTCTCAAGATTCGTTGGATTATTTGTTGTGTATTCTGAGTACGATAGAAATCACCTTTTACGTTCGTTTGAGATTCACACTTTATTTTCGAACAAGATTGTAGACGGAAACAAATCAAGCCTGTAACGTGCTTTCAAAACTGATTATTAGCAATTGTTTGCACCTTGCTTGGGATGTACCAGACAATTATTGATTTAACCGTTTCATTTCTGATTCAATATCAGAGGCAATCCATGGTCTTGTTATGTCTTCTGGAAAGTTTGTGTTCGTCTCAGGTGCCAAAGAGACTTTTGACGTTCATATATTATAGAAGTTAATTGTTTGATATCAAGATCATAGTCGTTTCTATTCCTAATTTCAGCGAATCAATCAGATTCAACTTGGTATACAGATTTCTAACTGCTAAATTTTATCAACAGTTTCAAAAATTATAATATTATTCAGAAATAGAAAGAGAGGCAGGTGGTTCGAGTTATTTTGGTTTAATATCAATGTATTATCAATGAAGGTGGCCTTATCTCTGGATTTACCTATTCTACTTGATTTTGATATTGATTGTAATAATACATGGCAGTTGAGTGCAATAAAGACGACAGAAATTGGATCATTTTGCATTTGTTTCCAAATCCCTGCATGGAGATTGTACGTTCTAGGTAAACATCTTCTTCCTAATATTAATAATATTATTAAATCTTTTATTTCCATCGTCTGGCAATGGGTTGTCACAGAACTTGTGTTAGCCAAAATAGCTCTTTCTTCTAGACCTAGAGGAAACAGACAAATGGGCTGGCAATATCAAATATCTATACTAAAATATCTACGCTCCGTAGACTCAGATGATCAACCTTTATGTTGCTCCGAGATACGATAGTTTCAACTAATTTGTTCGTGAATAGATCTGTGTTCGCAATTGATAGTTTGTACGTCGTTGCAATG
The DNA here is from genome assembly GCA_016164225.1 of Gammarus roeselii. Classification (NCBI taxonomy): domain Eukaryota; kingdom Metazoa; phylum Arthropoda; class Malacostraca; order Amphipoda; family Gammaridae; genus Gammarus; species Gammarus roeselii. The sequence continues at coordinate 8,059 of SDVV010010699.1, forward strand.
ATCATACATCTGGATTTGTGTTAGCAATTGATAGTTTGTACGTCGTTGCTATGATCATACGTGCTGATTTGTGTTAGCAATTGATAGTTTGTACGTTGTTGCAATGATCATACGTGCTGATTTGTGTTAGCAAATGATAGTTTGTACGTTGTTGCAATGATCATACGTGCTGATTTGTGTTAGCAAATGATAGTTTGTACGTTGTTGCAATGATCATACGTGCTGATTTGTGTTAGCAAATGATAGTTTGTACGTTGTTGCAATGATCATACGTGCTGATTTGTGTTAGCAAATGATAGTTTGTACGTTGTTGCAATGATCATACCCACATTTTCAGTTTGTGTTCAACTAAACGGTATCGGTGTAAGTCACTCTAACGGAACGATGGCTTAAGATATCAGAGGAATATTCATCGGAAATGTAAGTGATGATTGCTCCTCCACGTCTACCATGAGTTGTGAACGAGTGAAATGAATCATTATATTCAAAATGAATTAAATCTTGTCTATCCATGGTCGGCCAGCTTTCTGTGAAGCAAAATCCATCGGAGGTACTATATAATGTTTCCAAAAATCAATAAAATATGTCAATTATTGGTGACTGTGATTTATTATTTTGGTGTAACGAAGAAATGTTAGTCATGGTATTTATAGCATTGCAGAATAATCTGTCAGAATCACCATCATCTTAATAGTGACTCGTTCTCTAACCATTTGAATTAGAATAGAACACAATCAAATGGTTTTCATTAGGTTCAATCAAGTCTAATATATTATTGCCCAAGGCCTATTGAAAAAGTATTTTCTAACCTAAGGAGAATAAAAGCAAACAAGAAAGTTGTCGCAAGAAGCTACTTGTAAATAATCATTACTCCATGGAGTTATAAAACCTAATTAAGGGCTCCTCTACATGAAGGGAACAACCGATTAGAAAATCTGGCACATATTATTTATCGGATTAATGACTGGTAGAGAAAATAATTAAATGCATAGCTATACACCGATAATGAACAATATCATTTCCGTTAATTCGAATAGTATTGAGTTATTATTGGTATAGAGTATCAATATCTTTTCATTTGTGCAGCAATGACAACGAAATTAATAAGTCAAGGTCTGTCAGCAATGAAAACATGCGACAAATGTATTATAAAATAGTGTTCACTTAGTGTTGATAAAGTAGCCAAGTCACTTATGATTTGGTAAACTTCCCCTCTGGAATCTACCATACTTTGCACTACGAAATGAGCCTCATGACTTTTTCTCGACGTCTCAGGTGATAGTCATCACAATCGGTGATACTAATTGTAAACAATGAACAGGTATCTAGAACATTTCTATTCACAATGACCTATTTTTTGAACTCAATAAACACGTGCCTATGACGTGCCCATTCACGATGAATGTAGACCGCAATCCTTGGCCAATTTCTATCACAAGCCGTGCCTTTCTGCTGCCGGAAACTTACTGTATGTATAGGTCTTCACAGCCTGATCTGGGGGCTTAAAGCATTGTTCCCCAATCGGCTCACGTCATCAATCTTTCGTCCTCCTGTTAAGCCCTTGGAGATGGGAAATAATCCGAGGAGCAGAAGAGGTAAAACAGCTCGGTTGGTGTGTTGGGATAGCTGACATGGAGCAGACGCGGTAAAGCTGGTAGAGTCGGTGAGTTGGGAAAAGGTCATGAGCAGGAACAGTGAAATCGGCCAACTCTAGGAGTTGGCAGCGCAACTCATGAGCAGTAACGGTAAAGCTGACATGCTAGGCGTGTTGGTAGAGAAACCGAGAACAGAAACGGTAAAGCTGACATGCTAGGCGTGTTGGTAGAGAAACCGAGAACAGAAACGGTAAAGCTGACATGCTAGGCGTGTTGGTAGAGAAACCGAGAACAGAAACGGTAAAGCTGACATGCTAGGCGTGTTGGTAGAGAAACCGAGAACAGAAACGGTAAAGCTGACATGCTAGGCGTGTTGGTAGAGAAACCGAGAACAGAAACGGTAAAGCTGACATGCTAGGCGTGTTGGTAGAGAAACCGAGAACAGAAACGGTAAAGCTGACATGCTAGGCGTGTTGGTAGAGAAACCGAGAACAGAAACGGTAAAGCTGACATGCTAGGCGTGTTGGTAGAGAAACCGAGAACAGAAACGGTAAAGCTGACATGCTAGGCGTGTTGGTAGAGAAACCGAGAACAGAAACGGTAAAGCTGACATGCTAGGCGTGTTGGTAGAGAAACCGAGAACAGAAACGGTAAAGCTGACATGCTAGGCGTGTTGGTAGAGAAACCGAGAACAGAAACGGTAAAACTGACATTCTAGGGATGTTGGATGGGAACACCGATGACCATCAGCGGGAAACCAACAAGTCCCAGCGTTCATGGAAGACCATTGGGGGAGAAGGAGAGGTAGAGCCGAAAGGCGTGGATGGATGTGGAAGCAACCGAGCGGTAGGACTTGCAACACTAACAGGCTTGAATTATTGATAGAGCAGCCAATAGAAAAGAGTGACAAAGCTACCAGTCTCGGATTGATCAGATAGCAGCCAAGGGGGTAAAACTGACTGAGCTACCGGGTTCGAATTGATGATAGGGCAAATCAACCGTAACGAGTGGTGAAGCTGCCAGGCTGAGCGTGTTGGAAGTCGACTTGATTTGTTGATCAACGACAGCCCGTTGGCTGACGACTTTTGAACTTCAGTTGCCCAATTCGCATTAATGGACTCCGGAACCCCTGCACTCTAAACAGCAATTGCGATCATTGGCTCAGAGGCATTCCTACCCGAGCAGTTATCAATTTTATTTTGAAATAGCATCGCATGGATTTGGGTTGAACTTGACGATTCATTCCAGATTGAGGGCCAACACACAAAAATGGATCGATTAAGATGAGACAGTACGAGGAGGTTATGCATGATTTCGATCGAACTCCTTTAGACAACGCAGTCATAATGCTGCTGGCATCGCAGTCATAATACTGCTGACAACGCTGCCATAATACTGCTAACAACGCCGTCCTAATACTGCTGACAACGCCGGCATAATACTGCTGACAACGCGGTCATAATACTGCCGACAACGCTGCCATAATACTGCTGACAACGCAGTCATAATACTGCTGACAACGCTGTCATAATACTGCTAGCAACGCAGTCATAATACTGCTGACAACGCCGTCATAATAATACTAACAATGCTGTCATAATACTGCTGATAACGCCGTCATAATACTGCTGACAACGTTGCCATAATACTGCTGACAACGCCGTCATAATACTGCTGACAACGTAGTCATAATACTGCTGACAACGCTGCTATAATACTGCTGACAACGCAGTCATAATACTGCTGACAACGCTGTCATAATACTGCTAACAACGTAGTCATAATACTGCTGACAACGCAGTCACAATACTGCTGACAACGCAGTCATAATACTGCTGATAATGCTGTCATAATACTGCTGACAACGCAGTCATAATACTGCTGCTACCGCTGTCATAATATTGCTGACAACGCTGTCATAATACTGCTGACAACGCTGTCATAATACTGCTGACAATGCAGTCGTAATACTGCTGACAACGCTGTCATAATACTGCTGACAACGCTGTCATAATACTGCTGACAACGCAGTCATAATACTGCTGACAACGCTGTCATAATACTGCTGACAACGCAGTCATAATACTGCTGACAACGCTGTCATAATACTGCTCTGTCATCACGCGTTTAACTTGGAAATTTGCCGATACATGTTCATATGTATGTGTAAGTATAGACATAAAATGACCGGGAGTGACTAAGATAGTCTGTCACAGAAGGTTGTGGGTACCCGGTTTTCCCGTCACATGACCACGGTGCCTTTTCCGAGGATTTAATTCACAACCACTCTGTTGGACAAAGCAGTCTAATATGCTCACTATGTCAGGAGTTTTAGTTTGGATGAAGGAACAGTGGGTCCGCTGTAGGAGGGAAAGAGGAGAAATCCACTTCTATTCCGGTATAGGAATAGGGGGGAGAGACTTCGGTCTGGCACCGAAGTCTCTACCAGTTTTGTTTAAGGGCTATGGCGGAAGTGGAGACCACAAGACTTGTTTTCACACATTTTTGCAATTGGTTTTGAACAACTTTCCTATAGCAGTCACCAATTGGCCAAACAGTTATTCAATATGGTGGAATTTAAGAATAAACAATAAATAAGATCACAGGAAATATGATACATATCATTTTCTTTGCGTACAATATTCAACAATGAACAACAAATTTGAACAAGGATTTCAATTTCAGTTTTCTTAGCTGAGGTGGTCATTCTTTATATTTGAGTATTGGTTTAATTGTCTAGCGCATTATTGAAAGCAACACAACGATCCACAACCAGTTGCGAGAAGGTGTACCCATGCAAAGTATGTACGACGTGTTATCATAAGCAGTTTCATTACTAATGTAAACGACGTGTGGTCATAAGCAGTTTCATTACTAATGTAAACGACGTTTGGTCATACCCTGTTCCATTATTGATATACGACGTGTGATCATAAACTGTTCCATTGATACTATTATATACGACGTGTAGTCATAACCTGTTCCATTGATAATGCATACGACGTTTGGTCATAACCTGTTCCATTGATAATACATACGACGTTTGGTCATAACCAGTTCCATTATTAATTTTACCTGAACAAAGAACAACAACAACAGACACTCAACGTCAACTTATGAACTGGTCAAACAACGAGATGTCTACTGTCATGCACGGTCGGGTTTCTGATGAGCCTATTGGCCCAAGCCTATTGGCCCAAACAAAGTTGCCTTCTGGAAGCAAGATGATTAGTTCGGAAGAAGAACGTCTAAGAGAGCTTCATCTGCAATTTCTGTTTTTAGAACATCAAGATAGGGAACGATTTTGCTATTTATGGATGATTTATGTAAAACTTATCCAGTCGCGACATAAACGTTTCAATTGTATTGGTGTTTACAACCTGCAGGAAGCTTGTTATATTCTTCGACAAGTCTATACTCGGAGAAATTGCGAGTGATGTTGAGTGAGTAACGTTTCAAAACGATTCTGTATCCATTGTTCCTAGTCACTCCGTTTGTATCTAGAGTGAATAGGCTCGCTCGGTCGACGATTTCCTTACCATTCATAATCTTCCACGCTTCGATCATGTCGCCTCGGACTCGACGTTTCTCTGGCGAATATAGATTAAGTCCACGTAGCCTGTCTTTAAACGATTTATTCCGCAGCGAAGGGATGAGTTTGGTAGCTCTACGGTGTACATTCCCTAATTTAATAACGTCTTTTCTGAGATATGGAGACAAGGATTGAACGGAATGCTCGAGATGCGGTCTAACCAATGCATAGACTAACTTAAGCATACTCTTTGGGGTATTGTACGAGATAGTGCGGGATATCATACCTAGCATTTTGTTGCCTTTCTTGGCATCATCGTTAATTTGCTTGCTACTTTTTAGGGCGTAACCAATCATGACACCTAAATCTCTCTCTTCGGTGACAGGAATGAGTTTTTTTACGGACATTGAATATTCGTGTTTGGGGCTATGAGAACCTATGTGCATAACTTTACATTTTTCTGCATTGAATTTCGTTTGCCACTTTTTTGACCAATCAACAATTATGTTCACGTCTAGTTGGATCTTTGCCGGCGCACTCTATCTGCCGTTAAAAGGAACTGTGACGCTAAGATCCGTTCCTGAATGTTTCCAAGGTTTTTCATCAGAATGTCGTATAGATCACTAATGCTTTTCACCATTGAACTGTTTCAAGTGGTCAGAGATAACAATATTGATAATATGATAATATGAACGAGCTGGGCAATAAAAACATCTATTCCTGCGCTGGCCGTCGCTAGAGGGTGCTGACGACAATGTCCGTGATGTTTTCGCTCTAATCATTTTTTTTAAATTCAAGAGTTCAAATTCTTGATCGTGTGTTCAAAGACGTGATAGAAATTTAGTGGGATTATCTCGTTTGGCCGCGAATGGACTGTCCCAAGGGACCTACGGCAAGAAGAACGATTGAGAACGATTGAAGGAAGTGATTTTAAGGCGATGGTAGCCCGTGGGTTCTGATTGGACGAGAGAGCGATGACAGGCCGTGAGGATGATTGGGCAAGAGTTCAAAGATTGGCTGTGAAAGATGATTGGACAAAATAACAATGGTATTAAGTGGGAAATATTAGACGGTGGTGATTGGATGAAACGATGATAGGACTATGCAAATATCGGTATGAGAGTGACGTGATCAGGCAATCATATTTGGAGGATGATGAGTAGAAGACGATGATGATGATCATGATTAGCTCTGAGAAGATGGAATCTCATGATAATAGGAAACGAGCATTTAGAGCTGCAAATATTCGTTAAGATCAAATTCAAACTTGTTTATAGTTGTCCAACAAATTCTAGAATCGGATAATTGTAAGTGAGGTGACTGGTTCACTCGCTCCAGTCATCACGGTAGCGCCACCGGTACCGGTCAGCACTGCACTGCCACCGGTACCGGTCAGCACTGCACTGCCACCTGTACCGGTCAGCACTGCACTACCACCGGTACCGGTCAGCACTGCACTGCCACCGGTACCGGTCAGCACTGCACTGCCACCTGCTCCAGTCACCATTTTACCGGTTATCATTACACCGTCATGTGCACAAAGTCATCAGTACACCGACATTTGCATCAGTTACCAGCTGCCCCCCCACCTGCCTTTGTCAACAGTAAGGTGCAACTGGCTGCCGCAGTCATGCAGCCACCTGTAGCTTTAACCACTGTACTGTCCCCTGCACCAGTCACCACTGTACCGCCCCCTGCACCAGTCACCACTGTATTGCCCCCTGCACCGGTCACCACTGTACTGCCCCCTGCACCAGTCACCACTGTAACACCGCATGCACCAGTCAACACTGTACCGCCCCCTGCACCAGTCACCACTGTACCGCCCCCTGCACCAGTTATCCCTGCACCGCCACTTCAAGGCGAGTACTGCACCTGAAGTACTGTCTTGCCTAGGCAGGACTGCTGAGTAAAGCCAAAACTGAAAAGAATCGAGTTGAACAAAACTGAGTTTTAGGCTCCTATTTTCGTTTAGTCTTGTCTGGTCATGACTTTGAGGCTTCTTGAAGGAGAAGGAAAGGGGGCGAGAGGGATCTGGAAGGGAGGAGGAGGCGCTGGAGAGAATAGGCAGGGAGGCTCCCGGTGGCCACGCTTGATGTGGAATGCGAATTGTGAAGCCTTTCGTTCTAAGGCCACTTATGCACGCCTGCCGGAGACACTCCAGGAGAGCAGGGAGAACAAGTGCCAAGATTGAGCTGGATAAATACAGGGAACATATTTTTCAGCTGGTGTTATTCGGTACGATAATTTCGTGTGCATGCTGTTTTGACTTGAAAATGAAGTTATTGATTCATGAACTTACTTCGTTGTCGGAGATTAAGCAATATCTATTGTAGAAAGGAGTAAAGTAACGCAGTCTGACCGCAATAATCACTGATGCTTCCAACCGAATAATTATCCTTTAATTAAACCGAATATTTTTTTAGTGACAATTTAAATTAGCGTACGAGTCAATGAACATAAGTTTTCAATTCTGTGTTTTTCAGCATCGATTCCCCTCTATCAATATTATATGCATCGAAAAGGAAATGCTTTGACTACGTCAAGCATGGTTGTTACTCTTCTGCCGGATGGGAGTAACGGAGGCTACTTGCATCAAAGCTATTTCGTTGGTGAACCATTTGAGATATTCACAGAAACTGTATTGCGGATGCGCTTTTTTCACTTAGATATTGAATTAACTTGGTCGGTATCCTTTAATACCGTGGCTGTTCAACTGTTAGGCAGTTTGTTTCCAATTTCGATACGCTGCACGTCCGAAGGGGTGATACTCCATTAAAGCGAATACATCAATAAGGAGTTTTGTCTTTTAATCAGGAATTCATCTAGTGATGACACCTACACATATTTAAATTTTATTTTATGCAAGAATTTGTATTTATTTACCAAAGGTACAACCTATTCATTTACAACCAACTGGCTCGATTCCTGAAGATGGCTACAGTTGGTGTACCTTCAG
>SDVV010010700.1:0-16143 GCA_016164225.1 Gammarus roeselii
TGTTATAACCACACAGTAAACCAAAACAATACGGATACCCAAACAAAAGTTCACTGAAGATAACCATATAATAAGATTGGGCGTCGCAAGCTGACCACCTCGTGTCAACCGAGATAGCAAATTATGAACTTATTTTATCGTAGACTGACTTAGGCCCCTGTGTTATTCGTTCACTAATCCTCGTTAATACCCAAGATATGGTACTTTTGTTTTCACGGACTTGTTTTACAACAGCTGGGCAGCAACTACGAGGAGCAGCTGTCGGGAGGCTGCGGGAACAGCAGAGCAGGATCAGCGAGAGGAACAGGAAGAAGCAGGTGCGGGTAATAGCAGAGCAGCAGCTGGTACTTCCAGCTACAAAGAGCAGCGGAGAATTAGAATCTTATCAGCAGAAGCAACAGCAGTGACATCATAATATAGTGTGTTGCCACACTTAAGTGTTATAAAGACATAGCTTTGCTGCTTTCATTGCATCTATTTTATGGGGGGGTTGCTTTATTTGTATCCATTGAGACATGATGGCCGAACTGAGTGTTATTTTCATTTTATAACAATCCACTTCACAATTATAAGAAGTTCAGACATATTATTACCTACCTTGATAATCATATTGTTATTGTGCTACATCAGTAATTGTGCTACATTACTAAGTCATTTTTTGTCGGACGTGTCCGCTTAGTCAATAACTACCCAAGACGCGCAGCTAGAGGGTATGGATTGATCCAAAGTTGTGTACCTTCTGCGAGACGGGTCTCCCATTACTTACCCAAATCCTTTTCATTCAAATGAATCTCTGATGCTGTATAACACCTTAAAACAGCTGGCAAAGAAGATATGAAATTACTGGGGAGTCGTGGGTTCTGAGGAAGAATTACTCCTATTTAGATGAGCTGGTGCAGCCATCCAGTGATAAAAAACTCAAAGAAAAGGCTTTGATAAAAGCCTATGCCGTGGGTCAGTTTAGTAGCGTAGGATACAGATAACTCAACCTCAATGAGCCTCGTGGCGGGGTAACCCTACAAATTATCTTCAGCAATCTTATCTGCAGACAATTCAATATGGTAGTCGTAAACCTAATTTTCATGCTTATCAGACTTGAATACTTTCTGACATTTACTTAATGTAAATAAAGACAATCAGGGGAGCGAGAGCTAATTGTTATTTCTCAAACTTTCACCTGACCTAGATCCTCGTATTCGACTAAACATGGCATACCTAACAATATTTTTTATTTTGTCAGTTTGAGCCTGAGTTCGCTCTCATATGCATGACCCGCTGAGTCACTGAAGTTAAGCCCTGTCTGGACCAACGCTAGCACAAGCTTCATCAGTAGCAGTAGCCACATCAGTAGCAGCAGCTACAGCAGTGGCAGTAGCTACATCAGAAGCTTCAGCAGTAGCAGTTGATACCTCAGTACTTTAGCTATCATGGTTGCATTAGCTTAACCAGTAGCAGTAGCTACAGTAGTATTAACAGCTTCAGCAGTATCAGTAGGGGCATCAGTATTAGTTGCTATTTCAATGACAGTAGCTACTTAAGTATTAGTAGCTGCAGCAGCAGTAGAAACTACGGCAGTAACAGTAGCTATAGCATGAGCCAAAGCTGCAGTAGTAGCCTCTGAAGTAACCGTATTAAAAGAAGTAACAGTGGCTGTAACAGCCACAGTGGCATTGGATACAGTGGTAGCAGCAGCCAGAGCAGTAGATTAGATTAGAGTTAGGAAAGCAAACGAGCACGAGTGCTCATGTCGAGTGTTTCCTTTGAAAGAAGTGGAAGAAGAGTGGAGGATAGTCAACGAGGTTTTAGAAATTCACGCACACATACAGAAATAGGAACAGATAGAAGAAGGACCAACACTACTCGCACCACTACCTACTACAACCACCCCACTACTACCCGGGGCATCTCAGCCCCGGAGAAGAATAGGTTGAGAGTCAGGTTGACTTGATCAGGATCGGGGCGAACAAGATGAGAAGCGAAAAATTTAGATTTCAGGCGGTCGCATCTCAGACGGTCGAGCAGAGACGGCCACGCCCATACGCTCAATGGACTCGCACTTTTCCTCGAGCGCATGCCTGTCGGCTTGCCCCATAGGTAAGGTCAGACGGACTCCAACTAGGTATTGAGTCTACTTTGAAGGAGCATATGGGTATTAAATATTGATAAGTATGTTTACATTTGGGAGGAGCACCACACCCAGTTGCCCGGGTAGTTGTCTTCCCCCATGTGCTCAGAAGATTATTTTTTACGTACGCAAGCGGTTCCTTGAAGGCTGTCGCACTTCAAGGTGAGACGTCGGAGTGACCTCTCCCAAGCATAGATCTACCCTTGGCTGATCTAAGAATCTAGGTCGGAATTTTCAAAAATGTCGTGAAATTTTGACAAGTGCAAACGTAGGAGAGTTCCACGCCCAGTTTCTTGAGAGTGGTTCTTCCTAGTGTTCAATCGAGTATGTCTCTGAACACGTGTGATTGGTCCCACTAGAGCATATCAAATTTTATGTGAGACGCCAGAAGGATATATGCTAAAAAAATGTCGCATGTCACATATTTTTAAGTTTGACGAATAGTTATCGCAGGATTTCGTCAAAAAATGGCATGAGATCAGTATTTACATTTTGAATTTATACACTTAGTCTAGAGAAACGCAAATATTTTTTAATTTTGACAAGAAAATAGATAGAACTTAATCCGAAAAGGAGCAAGATCGATTTTGAAATTGACACTTTGTCGAGCATCTGTGGGAAGGAGGTTAGTATTTATACTTTACTCCTGCTGCACCAGGTCCCACCCGCATCCACATTGTACAAGGGAATAAATTTCAAGGTGAGATGTCACTGGGTGCTATGTATAGATTCAAATATGTTCAGATGAGTTATCAGAGAGACATCTCCAAGAATATTTCATATTTCAGGTGAGATGCCTGAGGGACATCAAGCAAATATTATTATTTCACTAGGTGACCGATGTGCTAATCAAGGGAGCAGTGACATCTATTAGGAAAGATTGCCTCCAAAAAGGAATGAATCAATATTTTAAATTTGGAATTTGCTCGAAAATCAAGTTTAGGCAATGAATCAAAAGTTTATACATTTTTGAAGAACAGTTATAGCAAATTTTAGTCCGAAAGGCAAAAACTTGGTTTTTCAATTTTTAAATTAGCTCCAATATCTGTAAAGAGGGGGTAAGTAGGTAAGCTTTGCTCTGTGCCATCCTGCAATAGGTCTCTCCCGGATCTGTGCTACAGGAAAGAGAGAAGATGGTTAGTTCATCAGCAGAGGAATGGGTTTAAACGTGAGATGCCGCAGGGCAGTGCATCAATTGCACATATTTCTTATTTCATATTCCAAGTTGAGATGACAGAAGGACATCTTTAATAAGTTTAGAGTATATTTTCATTTCAGCTGAGATACCTGAGGGGCTTTACATCTTCCAAGTGAGATGCCAGTGGGCCATCTCCAAGAGATGTGACCAGAGCTGTTATTCTGCATTCCAACGAAAACTGCTCTGTTATTGTTGTTTACTGTCAGTTTTCTCTTTTTTTTTCCTAACACGAAGGAAAGAGAAACAAAGGAGAGTAGCATCGTGTCGACAATGTCTCTCTATAGGAAGGTACTCAGTGTTTCAACAGATGGAAGTTATCTCCATTTCTCTCCTTTGTTTTCTCTCCCATCGGGAGGGTAGAAAAGTAAGGAGAAAAATACCATGGTGTCGGCAAGGTCCCTCCGTAGGAAGATACTCATTGCCTCAACAGTGGATAATTTCGGTAAAATCTTCATCGCACCATATAGTTGAGCAAGCTCTCCTCCTGGTGCGGGTTTGAGTTTCGCATATCAAGGGTTTGGGGGGTGAGCTGCCGTTGCGGCCCATCGGTAAGCGTCGCTGGGTCGCCGGCAGACTTCACCCGCACAAGTTTGTCGAATCTACGTCGTACCGTAGAGGTGAGCAACGCTCTCCTCCTGGTGCGGTTGATTTTCACATAGCATAGAGCGTGTGGGCAAGTCGTTGTTGCGGATCACCGGCAAGCGCTCTGATCCGCATCTATCTATCTTTCCCCATTATGTTATTTTCTCTCCCACAGGGAGGATGGAAAAGCGAAAAGAAAAATACCATCGTGTCGGGAAATGTCTCTCCGTAGAAAGATACTCATTGCCTCAACAATTGATGATATCTGTCGAATCTACGTCGTACCGTAGAGTTGAGCAAGGCTCTCTTCCTGGTGCGGGTTTGATTTTCGAATATCATGGGTGTGGGGGTGAGTCGCCGGCAGACTGTGGGGGTGAGTCGCCGGCAGAATTGTTGTCTATCTCTCCCCCTTTTTTTCTCCTTTCTTTCCTCTCCCACAGGGAGGGTAGAAAAGTCGGCAAGATTACTCCGTAGGAAAATATTCGTTGCCTCATCAATGGATGATACCCGTAGTATCTGACCAGTATCACAAAGTTGAGCAAGAGCTTTCCTCATGGTACGGGTTCGATTTTCGTAAATCATGGGGTGTGGTGGTGAATGCCGTCACGGTCGTACCCCATAAGAATAGTAAAAATAAAGAGTAAAAATCTATGGTATTCCTCCAAGTCTTCACCGCCTCATCTCGTTGCGCAAGCCCTACTCTAAGGCGGTCTCTGCATCTGCTCGTTCGTTAGGACTGCAGATAGCCTGGTAGGCTAGCAAGATGGGTGATTGCGAATACCGTTACGGGCTCATACCCAGTACCGGTGGCCCTAACGTGGGTTTAGGGGTGGATGCGAGTCGCAATAACACCTCTCACCCGGTGAGTTCCTATACGAATGATCGTTACCGAGATGATATCAGTCTGTCTGTACTTGCAATGCAGTATTATCAGTCTATCTGTACTTGCAATGTTAATGGTAGAAAGCGTTCCGTTCCGATATGGAGTTTTTCAGTCGCTGGTTGGCAATAGGAATCATTACATTGTTACTGATAATTTAATAATGACTAATAATTTGCAACTACTACTACCAGCGGCATGCTATTATTGATACTAATAAGAGATTTATTAGAATTAATAGCTTGAATTGCGAAGAGAACCGTGTCATGCTCCTTCTCTATATCCCTATAATTATAGTCTCAACAGCTCCTGGGAAAGTCGTGTCGTTTGCAGGTTAACAGAGTCACGGAGCCCAGTGCTTGTCGAGCGCGTTTTTGAACGCATTCACGGATTCAGAGCCAAATACCGCGCCTGGTAAGTTGTTCCAAACCCGCGAGATTGCGATCGGGAAAAAGTGTTGCGCTGTAGTTGTAGCGATACTTTTTTCCACAAGTTTCGCCCCGTTGCTTCGGGTACGAATGTTTTGGTCCCTGTCGAAAAGGCCGACAAAGCTCACGTTAATGAAGCCATTCAGTTATTTGAAGGTTTCAATGAGCTGGCCTCTCAGCCTTCGTTGCTCGAGAGTGATGAGGCCAGGCTCTTAAAGCCTATTTTCGTGACTGTGGTGGCGTAGTTCCGGGATGAGCTTAGTAGCACGATGCTGGATTCGTTCCAGTTTGGCTATGACCCCCTCATGTGTGAAAAATAGAATTGGACTGCATGCTCGAGGTGGGGACGGACGAGGAACGTGTAAAACAGCAATACTTTGTCCTGCACTTTGCAGAGAAAGTCACGGGAGATGAACGCAACGTTACGGTTAGCTATGATGTAACTGCCCTGGAGCACCGCAGAGGTAACAGGGGCCCACTCAGACATAGCCTGGCTGATGCTGACTCTTGGGTCCTGAACCTGGACGTCCTGTTAGCCAGGTGCGCAGCCTGCGAATTACGTTGCCGCCGATGCCGAGCTCAAAGACTTTGTGTAGCAGTCTCCTGTGTTGCACCTTGTCGAAGGCTTTTGGAAGTCTAGGTAGATGACATTTACTGCCTAGCGGCGGTCTTACACGTTGGTCACCTCATTGAAAAAGTCCAGCAGATTCGTCAGACAACTCCTCTTACGACGGAAGCCGTGTTGAGTGTCATGAATGAGTCAGTTGTCTTCCAGATGATCGACGAAATGATTTCGTATCAATCGATCGATGGTTTTGCACCCGATCGTCGCCAAGCTGATCGGTCAATATTTGCTGGGCGATTGTCGGTCACCTTTCTTGAAGATTGCCGTAACGTTAACAACTCTCCAGTCTTTGGGGACCTCGCCACTCGTCATCGATAAGTTGAAGATGTGGGTTATGAAATCCGCCAATTGTTCTCGAGTTTCCTTAAGAACTCTCGAATGATGTCCATCTGGACCAATCGATTTGTAAATGTCCAGTCCCTCAAGTTGATTGACAACTTCCTCTCTCGTGAACACAATGTCGTTGAGGCTGACTTTCCCAGCGTAAACAGTATCTCGTTCGTAGCCGGGGACCTCAACTATGAACACCGAGCAGAAGAAGCTATCCAGGACACTGGCCATGTTCTCAGGTGACGTTCTGAGGCCACCATCTTCATCCATTAGCGGGCCAACTGAGTCCCTAGCAATTCTACGCTCGTTGACGTAGCGATAGAATTCCTACGGGTTCTCTTTGGCGTTATCCGCAATGTTTTTTCCTTTTTCTTGCGCTTAGAGGATCAAACTAGTCTAGTGGCTGTCCTACACGCCAGGTGATAAAGTTCTGCCGCCTCTGGGGTGTTATCCCTCATTTGTTGAGCATTTAGTTGATCGCGACTATTCAAGGCTCTTGCAACTACGTCGTTCCACCAAGGTGCCTTATCCTTTGAGCGGGATCGATTTTCCTCAAGAGTATACATCATTCGCTGGCCTCACGAACTCTCTCATTGAGGATGCGGCATCAAGCTTCCACCGTACTTTCTCCGAGTTGTTTGATTAAATTAAGCGCACTTAGTTGTTCTCTCATCTCCTGGAAGTCTGCTCGCGCAAAATTAAAGCGGCGTTCAGCTCCCTGGGGACTGGACGGGGCACTTTTATGGTGAATTCCACCGCGTTGAGGTCAGCACCTCCCAGTTTGTTGCCAACTAGGATGTTGCCAACCAAGCGCTCCTCAGTTGACATGACTAGGTCGAGTATGTTGTTCCCCCGGGTTGGTTCACGAACATACTGGGTCATGCCATTATCGGCGATTAACTCCGTTAGTTTATTGCCTGGGGCCTGTGAAGTTAGGCTCACCCAGTCAATATGAGGGAGATTGAAGTCACCGAAGATGATGGACTTGTGATTATTTGAGACTATTTCTTCCAGCTTCTCATAGAGCTAGGCATCTTGTTCCGCAAGGGTGTGGCTGTTACGGTACACCAATGTCAACTTTAATGTCGCATGGGCCACTTTGATTTCTGCGTTGAGTATTTCGCAAGAAACTGTGACGAGCGTTGCGCAAAGAAATGGATGCAGTACCTCCTTCATGTACAGCACGGACCCGCCTCATCGTTTACTAGAGGTGGGTTTGTCCAAGCTAAACATTTTGTAACCTGGTAGCAGTATCTCGGCTGCCAGGTTTCTACTCTGAAGATCAAGCCATGTATATGCCAATGACATCAAACGAGTACAGGGTCGCTAGTCCCTCCAGTTAGTCAAACTTAGGGGCATAGAACTGCGCGTTACAGAAGACCTTTAGGCGGTGCGTGTCCCGGTGCGCGACCATCCATAAAATTGTCTTCTTGTGAGCCCGGTAACGTATCTTCCGTGCCTGCAGCTTCTTCCTCTTGGAGCGACTGATCAGTTTTCGCTCTCGTCCGGGAATCTGTGACGGGCACGGGGGCCTTTAGGTAGGATTTCCTGCTGCTAAAAATGGACCGTTTAAAGCAAGTTTAGATGGTGCAGTTTGCCAAGTCGGGCATTTCCTACATCATTCAGGTGTAGCCTGTTTCATAGGGAAAAATCGGGCCTCTCCCGAAAGTCATCAAACAAGTTGACGAAGGATACTCCACTGGACTTGTAAATAGTCTCGAGGGCTCGATTTGTATAGGTTAACTTACTATACAGCTCGTCATCATCATTCATTTGAGGTAAGATGGATGTGTTATCCACTCGATCCGTTTTTGCCTGCAGGTTAGAAATCCGCTATCTATACTTTGCTAGAAGATCTTCCGACCATGTCCTTTTAAGATCATTGGTGCCTACATGGCAGAATAAGAGTGTCTCCCGGCTGGAAACTTCGACCTTTGCAAGGGCTCCTCCGATCTTCTCAATCGCGGCACTGGGTTTGCAAATTACCCGCCTTTTTGCCCCACGCCTATGAGCAAATTCAACCGCCTGGTGTCGGACGATAGGGTCACCAGGGACAAGTGTCTCCATTTTGCTATCCAGGTCAGTGAACTTCTCAAAAGTGTTGAGCGTTGACATCACAAACGCAAGCCGGTTCACGAAGGTGAACCGGTTCTGGATCTGTTGAAATCCATTCGAATCTACGCCACCCCGTCGGGGTTGGGTGTGATTTTGATCCGCGGATGTCATGGTCCGAGGTATCGGCTTAGTCCCGATTTTCGGTTTCCGGGCAGCCGATGATCTATAGGCCTGACGAAAGTAGGTACCCCAGGTTTGGGTAGCCCTGACATGGGTTTAGAGGTGACCGCATGCTGCCGTTGCAGACTCTTACCCTGGACGTCACTGTTAGAAGACAGGGCAAAACTCATCCGTGATCGAGCTTGGTCCCCCCGTTCAATCCTCTCCCGGGATGCCTCTCCATTCAGCGGTAAAGCATGGACTACCAACGAGTTTACTTTTACTATTTTCCTCGTCTGTTTTGTAAGGCCCTTACTAGCCTTCTCCAAATCAGAACGTAAGTTTCTACTGAGGTTTGCCGAGAAAGTCTCAAAATTATGCTTACTACCAAGGTCCTCTTGGACCTTACCCACCTCAGCTCTCACCTCCGAAACCGACTCACAGGTCCTCCCAATCCCCTCTCGCATCACCACACACTCACCTACGACAGTGCAGCTGCTCCTCAAGGACAGAGACCTTCGCCGGAAGGATCCTGTCTTCTCCGACGTCATCGTCGACTCTCCTCCGCAGGCCTTGGAAGGTTTCCAGGACCTTGTCGAGCCTGTCATCCAGCTCGCAGAAGCGGCACGCTAAACATTTTGTAACCTGGTAGCATTATCGCGGCTGTCAGGGAATCATTTTCATATGCGCGGTTTATTACTCACTTGACTTATTAGTTTCAATATTAATTCCAATATTACTTTTAAGATTTATAAGCTCACTTAACACAGTTACTGTTCGAACTTGAGACGAGAACATACACTAAGTACAGCTTTCACACAAGAGAGTCTGCAAAGAACACGAAAGAGTCAGTTATTAAACGGCATGGGAACAAGAGATTCAGTTAGTGGGATTGTGGGGTATGGGAGTGTTGTTAAGTGTAACATGGGAGTGAACACGGTGTTCACTGTTGTTTGGTGCTAATAGTGTTAGGGAAGACTTGCTAGCAGACACCCTCATTCTGTTATCCAGCAGCCAGGCTTCATGAGAGTGCAGGTACTGCTGGAGGTGTGCGGTGGCGATCTCGTGTTTGTGGTGTTGTGTGATTATTGTGAGGTCGTCCGCATATGAGCTGATATAGATGTTGTGTTGTTTCGAGTATCATCGTCAAAAGCTAGAGGCACATACTGCCCTCTTTGATGTCTTACTGTAGGACTTATCTCCTTACAATTGAAAGGTAACCTAGTTTGGGTCCAAATTCCTGTTATTGTCGTCTAACACTTTTAAACCCTCGAAAAACCTTGAGTTGGCACTTCAACCACACCGTCAATTAATAATTGGAAGAATTATTAAGCTTTTATTCTCCACCCCAAAGTTCAATGAACACACCAATTCACCTAAGCTCACAATGAGTAGAAAGATCATTCGAGAATGGTTAATGCTCTTGGGCCTTTACATTTAGAAAGAAATGAGGACACCTGAGGCTCAACAGGAGTAAACAATGGGATTGGTTGTCATCAGTTTGTTGTATAATTTTGGCTACCATTTTAATGTTAAGTACTCATGCATTCAAGTATAAATATTTGAATGCAACAATAAACGTGGTTAAATACATATGATAATATATATTTCTTTTTCAAAAATATAATAGAAGTTCATGACACAAAGTCTCCAATCGATATCATTTACCTTGACTTTCAAGAGACATTTGATAAAGCCCCCCAACAAGCGCCTAGTTAATAAATAGCACTGCATCGGTATTCGAGGCGAGCTTAACAACTGGATAAAATGCTGGCTTACGGACAAACGGCAGCGAGTTGTACTTTACGGAGCGTCCTACCCCTGGGGTAATGTCACAAGCGGCGTACCTCAAATTTCCGTGTTAAGTCCAGTTCTCTCTACAATATTCACAAACGATCTCGATAGCAACGTACTCTCAAACATTAACAAGTTTGCAGACAACACTAAGATAGGAGGAAGAGCACAAGCTGAACTTGAGGGTCAGCAGATCCAACTAAACTTGAACAAAATTGTTGATTGGTCAGAAAAGTTTCTAAATGAAATTTAATGTAGACAAATGTGAAGTTATGCACAAAGGTCCTCATAACCTCAAACACGAAAATTCAATGTCCGGAAAGAAACTCATTTCATTCACCAAAGAGAGAGATTTAGGTATCATCATTAGTAACGCATAAAAAGTAGCAAGCAATGAAATGATGCCGCCAAGAAAGCAACAAAATGCTAGGTATGATATCCCGCACTATCTCGTACAAAAACAAAGCCAGTATGGCCAAGTTATGCGATGCATTTGTTAGACCGCATCTCGAATATTCCGTTCAATTTTGATCTCCGTATCTTCGAAAAGACGTTATTAAATTAGAGAAGGTTTAACGCACAACTACCATATTCATCCCTTCTCTGCGGAATAAATAAAGTGAAGACAGGCTACGTGAACTCAATCTTCATTCGCTAGAGAAACGTCGCGTCAGAGGCGATATGATTGAAGTGTGGAAGAATATGAAGGGTAAGGAGAACGTCGACCGAGCGAGCCTTTTTACTCAAGATACGAACGGAGTGACTAGAAACAATGGATACAAAATCGTTGGGAAACGTTTCTTTCTCGACATCACGCGCTATTTCTCCACGTGTAGAGTTGTCGAAGAATGGAACAAACTTCCACCGGAGGTTGTAAACAGCATTACAATCGAAATGTTCAAGTCTCGACCCGATAAGTTCTTCATCAATCGCCGATAAATAGCTAAGCTATTCCCTTTCTTGATGTTATTAAAACAGAAATGGTACATGGAGCTCTCTAAGACGTTCTGCTTCAGAACTTGCTATCTTGCTATCAAAAGGCAACCTAGTTTGGGCCAGTAGGTCTATTGTTGTCTTCTTACACTTGTAAACACTTGTAAGCCAAATATAATGGAGACCATTATAAGGATTTCCTCTAACTGAGCGAGCGCTTAGACGGGGCAAGCAGAATTAAGTGGGATTCAAATGTTCAACATGAAAGAGGAACCTACGTCCAGATAACTGAATCTTCTTACGCACGAAGTTATGAGTGTATGAGTGTTGCATTTCCTAGTACAATTAATCCAAAACGTCTGGAGATGCTTGGTCTTTTTCTATAGAATCCACTATTATAAATTTTCTGCTGATGTTAAAGGAAAAAGTTTCTGCGCAGTCCGTCAATTATTTTCAACAACCCTAAACTTGTTCGACCAAATTCTGAATCATTTTCGCCCAATGATAGTTATAGCAGAAATGTGCGAACTCATCTGGCAAGCGAATGTCGAATTTTGCTGGAAACAAATGCGTAACGTTTTGTGCATTGAAAAATAAGTTCAACAAAAATGCGCCTCCTTCAACTGACGCAGTGATAATCTATATAATTTAACTTCGATCGCAACGTAATAGAATATTATTGTATTTATTTGTTAAAACTTCTATTTTGGCAGTTGAGCCAGTTTCTGTTTGCGGATGATACGGCACTGGTGGCAGATTCAGTGGAGAAACTGTGTGGGCTAGTATCGGAGTTCGGTAGTGTGTGTGAGAGGAGGAAGCTTCGAGTGAACGTGGGTAAAAGTAAAGTAATGAGATGCTCGAGGAATGTCGATGCGAGCGGAATTAGTCTCCTCCTAACTGGAGAGTTATTGGTGGAAGTTCAGTGTTTTAAGCATCTGTTCGCCCATGTGGAGACTGTACTAACGAAAACTGAAGTAAAATTGCGAGTGGAGGAGGGGTGTAAAATGTTGAGGATGGAAGCAGAGGGCTGTATGAGTGTGTATATGTCCCAACTGTGCTCTACGGGGCTGACACTTGGAGGGTGAGAGCAGAAGAGAGAAGTAGATTGAATGTCTTCGAGATGAAATGTTTGAGAAGCATGGCTGGTGTGACGCTGATAAGCTGGATCAATAACGACGTGATAAGACATTGATATGATGGTACCAAATTCAAAAACATCTGAATCTAACGCGTGAATAAACTGGGAAATAAAAGTAGCTAAATGAAATATAAGATTTCTCTTGCAAATGGAAAGCATCGATACAGTTTGCAGTGAGCGTGATCCGGTGTTTATCAGAGCGAGGGGGAGTACCCACCACTTGACAGAATTACTGGAAAGATAGCTCTCCTAGAAAACAACATGGAACACTATTGTGAATAGTGCTAGAAGCTACTTATTGTCATTTACCGGTCATGCCGTTTTTCGGTACCGAGAGGTTATTTTTCTCCAAAAAATTATTCAACAATGTTTGGTTTCGCGGGTTACTTCAGCGTATAGTTTATAACAAAATAAATTTCATTCCCAGTGGGACATAACAGCAAATACAGGCAAGACAATTGTAGTCTTTTGCTACTTGTGCTACTATACAATAACTTACATAAACGCTGACGAAATAGATTTACTGTCATATTTTTGGGAATACTTACGATCATTTTTAGTTCTGTACGGAGAACATAATGATATGAATATCAATAATATAATCTTCGTACATTATTCGAATAAAAATGTACCATTTTATTTGTCCGTCGTGGTGAAAAATTGCCACTCAACAACTTTCGACGCTTTGTACACGATTATATTTAATAATAATAATAAAATTTTATGAAATATAGGTCATGTGTGGCACAATTTATTTCACGATTTAATTTTTTAGTGTTAATACTCTATATACGGTAGGCCATATTCTGATAATTATACGTCACTCTTGTTGTTCATGTCTATAGCTTAAATAGTTCATAACTGATTGCTTGTGTTGCAGAACATCGCTTCTGTGACCTCTTGGCGGAAACTAAGATGAGAGAAAATTAGCAGGGTTGTTCAAGCACTGTTGACTCAATCAATTATTAAAGAAGTGAGTGACTGAAGTCACTGGAGCCTCACTCAGAATTTGTAGGAAATGGTTTTACAATGAAAACATTTAATGAAAAATCTCATGCGCTAAAGCCAAAACAGTTTGCATTTTTGCTTGTTCTGTACATTATTCATCAGTTCGTTAGCAATGCTTCATAGGCAGTTCTCTTTTTGATCCGGCATGGAAGGTGATATGAGTCTTATTTGATCATAGGCCTTGATGAGGAACTTTACGAACTGTGGTGATTGCCCCTGACAGTAACACAACTATCAGATATTTTATCAAGGAGATTCTGCCTCTTCCTTTGCCTGTTTTCTCAGAGCATGACGAGGAACTCACAACATAATAACTTATTGAGTTATCAGACTCTTCAAAAGTAGGTCCAACCCAATTTGTTGTTATTATACTCAAAAATATACCCACTCAGACAGGAAGATTTGTCAGTGCAACTCCAGCACACTTGTGAGGCTCTGCAGAGTAAAGAGACTGACAACAAACGATCAGTCCGCCAAGCTGTTGCTTATGCCGACTTTCCATTTGATAAAAGGATCCTGTATTTCTTGGAAGTGCTAAATATATATTGCTGGACATGTTATTTTCCTGTTCACTTGTTTTGTACGACATTGCATTGAGAGTATTTTCTTCATGCCAATGATATCAAAAGTACATCAAGGAGATTATTGCAGTGAGATCATTTCAGGTATAATGAATTCTCTTCATAAATTAATAAATGAGTGTGCGTGATTTTGATCGATAAATGACAACGATATCTTGTTCTAAACTGCCGTCACTCAAAAATGTCAATAATTCCAGAAAAAATGCAATTTTGAACGGTTTTGCAATGGAGTCTATTCATCAATAGGGCGATTATTCTTGAAAATTCATGACGTTATAATAGTGAAAATACCACCTTTTTTGTTTACTTTAATAGTAGTATATATAGCGGCGAGAATGGCATTCTAGAGTCATTTTGGTGGGCGCGATGCTGCAACCTTGACTCAATCGGGCATACGGGTTTGCGCAGAAACGGGGAGCGGGGGCGGAGGGTACCGGAACTGGTTTGGTGCGCGTCAGCTAACGGACAGACGGGGGGGGGCAAAACGAAAGGGGGACGGCCGGAGTTAGACAGGCGGCTAACGGGTGACTCATTCTGATGAATGGATGGACAGCTTTCGGATTATTCATACTGTATGTTATTAGGTTATATAAATTATTAGGCTTTCATATGTTATAAGGTTATATAAATAGAACGTTTACGCACTACCTCTGGTGTTCGCATTTCACCGGGGCATTGCATGCAACCTTGACTTATTCGGATGAATGGACGGACGGATGGACCGACAGCGTTCGGAAATGCATAGGCGAAGTTTATGTTATGAACATTTTAATTCGTACTGTATTTGGATATATATGATATTTATATGTATGGTTTTCCTTCTTAAGATGGTTGAAGTGGAGTATAATTGGTCACTAATTGTTGCTCGTTCTATATATTTATTCGATTCTGGTATGAATAGTGATATAGCAAGTTTTCTGGAGGGGGATTGGTGCGGTAGAGAAACCCCCTAGGTAGAAAGTTGGATGCGCTCCTGGAAAATTATGTCAGTTTGCTCATGCCTGTTCCTTGTCTTATAAATTTGTTTCCGTGGCACGTTTGCTACGTTGCGTGTGAATATATCGTTATAGATTTATGGATGGTTTATTGTTTTATATATTTTTTCTGTGTACATATATGTTGGTATTCATATCTAGTTGTATTAAATATGACTCATTCGGAGGTGGTTTGGTGGATTCGTAGCTGTTTGGGGGTTGGGATATTTGTCTGCTCTGTTCATTTATCACTATATATTATTTTATAGGATTAGTGTGGTAGGTACGTCATATAACTCAATTTGCAGCCTCAGTGTGCAATCCACCCTTTACGGTACCAACCTGATATTAAATTTTAGCTAATGTTTTGCATCT
Source organism: Gammarus roeselii (assembly GCA_016164225.1). Taxonomy (NCBI): domain Eukaryota; kingdom Metazoa; phylum Arthropoda; class Malacostraca; order Amphipoda; family Gammaridae; genus Gammarus; species Gammarus roeselii. The sequence continues at coordinate 15,186 of SDVV010010700.1, forward strand.
TCCACACTATTTCAGGCATAATTGGTAGGTTGTTGCATCATTGTGGTATTTTATATGTATATATAACATTCTGTTACGATTTAACCGTGGTTACTTCAATTAAAGAGATGTTAATTTAACCCTGTTTTGGATAGGAGTTGAGGCTAATTTCATCAGATTTTGTATGTACTATACCGTATATACGTAGGAAGAATTCCACATCATTTTTTATAGGTCCCAGTTGTGTCTCTCGTATGTCTATGTATCTTATTCACATTTTTTTGTTTGTTTGGTTATATGCTAGTTCATTCTCACCCCCTTTCTGTGGGATGCGGCCTTGTGTCTGTATCTGCATAACCTATCTGACCCAATGCCCGCGACACAATACAGATACAGATACAAACACTAGGCCGCATCCCCCAGAAAGGGGGGTGGCCGACGGCAAGGCGCACCTCACACCCTCACACGCCCACACTCACACAACTTAGCCCTCTTGTGATAAAAGGGTCCGGCCGGTAGCCCCTCAACTTACACTCTGGGTCCCGAATGTACCGAGGAACCGTCGTCAGCAGCAGGGCCCACAGTTTTCACTGGTTTACCCCCGCCGCGTCATAATGGCCGGGCCCCCCCCACCCACGACCATTCCGACAGCGGGATGCCAAGGGCGGGAAAGCACATCAGAGCAGCGTCAAAATCAACCATTCACAACCATTCTCTACTCACGCCTGTTCATTGCACGCTCTCTCGCCACCTCCACATTCATGTCTCTTCTTCCCAACGCCTGCTTCAGATCATCCATCCATCCAAACTTCGGTCTACCTCTAGGCCTGCGACCACTCGCCTCCGCATTCATCACCCTTTTCACCAATCTCCCTTCATCCATTCTCTCCATGTGCCCGAACCATCTCAATACACGCGAATCCACTCTGTTCTCCAACTTTTTCACCATCCCTGTTCTGATTCGAACCACGTCGTTGGT
>SDVV010010701.1:0-16143 GCA_016164225.1 Gammarus roeselii
ACCCACGACCATCCCGACAGCGGGATGCCAAGAGCGGGAAAGCACATCAGAGCAGCGTCAAAATCAACCATTCACAACCATTCTCCACTCACGCCTGTTCATTGCACGCTCTCTCGCCACCTCCACATTCATGTCTCTCCTTCCCAACGCCTGCTTCAGACCATCCATCCACCCAAACTTCGGTCTACCTCTAGGCCTGCGACGACTCGCCTCCGCATTCATCACCCTTCTCACCAATCTCCCTTCACCCATCTTCTCCATGTGCCCGAACCATCTCAGTACACGCGAATCCACTCTGTTCTCCAACTTCTTCACCATCCCTGTTCTGATTTGAACCACGTCGTTGGTGATCCGGTCTCTCAGCGTTACTCCAGCCATGCTTCTAAAACACTTCATCTCGAAAACATTCAACCTTCTTCACTCCACTGCTTTCACCCCCCAAGCCTCAGCTTCGTGGAGTACAGTTGGGACAACAACACCCTCATACAGCCCTCTCTTTGCTTCCATCCCCAACGTCCTACAGCTCATATCACTCTTTAGTGCACCCAACACTTTACATCCCTCCTTCACTCGCGCCTTCACTTCAGTTTCCACTAGTTCAGTTTTCTCCACATGGGAGCCCAGATACTTAAAACACTTTACTTCCTCCAAGAGCTCTCCATTAAGGGTGACACTAATTTTGCTCGCATCGACAGTCCTCGAGCATCTCATTACTTTACTCTTACCCACGTTCACTCGAAGCTTCCTCCTCTCACACACTCTACCAAACTCAGACACAAGCCTACAAAGCTTCTCCTTCGAATCCGCAACCAGGGCCGTATCGTCAGCAAAGAGCAACTGGCTCAACTGCCAACTCCGCCCATTCGCTTCCAACAGTTCCAAGCCACGACCCAGCACACTCGCGTTCACCTCCCTGACCACTGCATCCATGTAGAGGTTGAACAGCCAGGGAGACATCACGCAGCCTTGTCTCAGTGCCACTTTCACTGTGAACCAATCACTCACCTCGCTCCTCACTCTGACACATGCTCGGCTGTCATCATAGAAACTGCACTGCTTTCAACAGATGTCCGCCCACTCCATACAAACGCAACACCCTCCATGCGCTTCCCTGTCAATTCTGTCGTATGCTTTCTCCAGATCCATGAAGGCCCAAAACACATTCTTTCCTTTGGCAAGGTACTTCTCACATACCTGTCTCACTGCAAAAATCTGATCGGTACACCCTCTACCACTCCTAAAGCCACACGGTTCCTCTCCAATTGCGCAGTCCGTTCTGTCTCGAATCCTTTTGATCAGCACTCTCCCGTACAACTTACCAACAACACATAACAGACTGATACCTCTTGAGTTGCAGCATTCATTTTCATCTCCTTTGCCCTTATATAGCGGAACAATGCAGGCACTGCGCCACTCACTCAGTACCACGCCTGCCGCAAAACACAAGTTCAGTAACCTCACCAACCATTCGACAATCGTTACTCCACCCTTCTTCAGGCACTCGGTCGCAACTAAATCCAAACCAGGGGCTTTCCCTGCTTTCATCACGTCCACCGCCTTCTTTACCTCTTCCCTGGTAATGTCCGCAATAAGTCTTTCTCTTAAAACTGGCATCCATGCACCACCACCCACAGCAACAATGTCAGCCTCTCTGTCATCCTCGACATTCAACAACTCATCAAATACTCGGCCCACCTCTTCCGTACATAACCACTTTCCAACAGCAACTGGCCGTTTTCATCTTTCACCACTTCCCTCTCCCTTTCTCACCCTCTTCACCTCTTTACAGAACATCTTTTTGTTCTCCTCAAAATTCTGGCACTGCCCCACAGGCATCAGCGGGACTATCGAGATGCAGTGACCGGGACTAATAAGATGCACAAGAGGTTAGATTAGAGTGACCGGGACTAATGAGATGAACAAGAGGTTATGTTAGAGTGACCGCGACTAACGAGAGGTTGAGAGCGCAGCAGTCATAGACGGAATAATGCAAGGTCAGCATCGGCCATCTGAGACAGCCGTGTTCCTACACGATGTAGATTTGGTTAGAGTGACGAGGCTAGAGCCAGCCATCGTCATTCTGGCGCCGAATGTCAAATTGTCAAAGAGTGCTGCATCAAGTTAGTCTTTGTTTTTCTCCTTTCAATGTTCCAGTTAGGTTTACTACTGCGCAAAGTCAAAGTATTTTACGCGGCGAACGTCTATGGTTGTACGGGTGCCCCAGGAGGTACAGGAACTCCTAAGTTACTGAGGCCATATGGTCCCAGCACTCCTTGAATGGCAGTAAGGAGGAATAATACCCTACCTTCCCTGCTACAGAGCCTTAAGGGTCCGCAGTAGTCCATAAGGTGCCGTTCTACGCGCTTCAACACCTGCTGAGGGGGAAGAAGATGGAGAAGAGACAGAAAACGGAGATCTCATGCATGAGATCTACACTAGGTGTAGGGAATTTCACGCATGAGAACAGCAAGAATGGAAAGAAGAAGAAGGAATAGTCATAGAAAAAGGTTGCATGAAAGAAAGAGAGCAAATTTGCTGTTATTTGCCACCTGAAAGGAGAATAGTTAGAACCGGTATGTGTATGTTTGAGAGTGCGTGTCTGTGTGTGCGTTCGTGTGTGTATATATGGGTGAATGTTAGTGTGCAACGACTATTAGTAGTGTTGATAAGAGTCAGAGACAAGTTCAAGGAAATTTGAACAAAACATCAGATGCGAATGAAGTAAATAAAAATACAGTTAATCAGGATGCGGGAGAAAAGGAGAGATAGTGAAGGGTGAAGAAGAGGGAAGTCTGAAGGGAATTAAGGGTGCTCACCCCCCGGTTGGGCCGTGACTCTGTGCGGCCCGTGAATTTAACAGATGCCTAGGGAGGGCCTAAACAACGTAAAGCAGATATCACTGGCTGACCTTGTAGGTGTAATCCACCTCCTGGTCGGTGGTGGCCTGCGTCTTGTGTGGGAAAGTGAGCGCGAGGTCTGCGAGGTGCCACCGGATAGGGTTGCTGATGGTGGCGTCGCCCAGGATCAGCTCCAGCGAGTACACGCCGCTCACGCCCTTGAACTCAGCCTGGCTGGCCGCAACAACCTCAAAAGAAACGAGAAGGGGAGAGATGAGCTCGCGTACACACCCAAGCAGCACGGGACACGATATGAGACTAATTTGTCGTAGGTGACAATATGATCCACGCACGCCGCACCCGACAAACTGCCCTTGCGGTTGTTGTGTTGACGTGAGCAGTAAACGGGGGTGCGCGTCGCACGGTTGCCGTGCGTCGCATGGCAACCATATCAAGCGTTAATATTATTATCCTGTCATGAGTTATTCATCTAAGTTTTGAATTAACTCATGAGCAATGCTACAAAAGAATCACAAATAATTAAACTTTAAACATCATTTATTAAACGTAAGTTCCAATTATATTCTAGAAACATAGAGAAATGACGGTCTACTAAACATTTGTAGGTTAATAAATTTGGGCATATCAAATTTTTATGGCCTACCCTACAGCCATGCCGTGTCTTACAATTCAAAAGCTATCTAAATAGATAAATAATCTTTTACCATTGAAAATTATAGCATACACTGGCTGTACATCATTAGTACATGGATAATAATAATTTCACTATAATATGCAATCAAACTTCACGTAGTATATGCAGTTTGACAAGGCTCTCAGGAAACAGGGCTGGAGAGCTTTCGGCTGCAGATACTGCTGCTCTGTGGGACGAACAACTTTTAACTGTGAAGATTGATCAAAGTGCCTACGCCTCTGTCAATATGTAGCAACGTATAGGCGTAATAGAAGATATCTGAATCTCAATCTGTTGAGCTGAAGTAGACATTGAAGCGTGATTCTCCGTAGAGTTCGATCGTTCTCTGAGATGAGTAACAAGTTATTGTTAATCACCTCAGCTTGTGCGTACTACGAGGAGGCAAGAATACCCATACATATTGCACCAACTGCAATGCCTACCCATACAGATTAAATAATCTGCAATACATCACCTGCATTGCCTACTCATTGAGATTACATCAACTGCAGTGCCTACCTATACAGATTACATCAACTTCAACGCCTACTCATACAGATTACATCAACTGCAATACCTACCTATATAGATTACATGAACTGCTATGCCTACCTTTCTCTTCCACTCGTAAGAGCCATATGGTTTAGCATTGCGCTTCTGGTTTTATTCAATGAATCCTGAAGAGAAAACATTAGAGACGTTTTTACGAGAGAATCTTGATAGCATACGTTGAACGTAGTTTTTGACCGATTTAGACCTTTGTGCCTTTCAACCTTACTCGGAAATTTCGAAACTTTCAAGTTCCTCGACTGTCCTGAGTTTCTAGGATAAAAACTTTTGTCCGCTAGGCGGCGCGTGACGTCTTGCACCTATCGGTCTAAATGTCTTCCACGTACCGGGTCGCGCTCAGCCGTCTGCCGGCTCAACCCCCTCCCTTCCTATATAAGCGTGAGGTGGCCTGCCCCATCATTCATTATTCGCCCTGGCTTTGGACGCAGAGCACTCCCGCCTCACCTGATCCTGACAGGTCGTAGCACCTTCTCGGAAGGTAAGATTCAGTGCGCGGCGGCCCATCAGGGCAGTGGAGAAGTGACCCACTGCCCCTAGAGCCACAGATGGGGTCGGTAAATATCGCACCTAATGTGCTTTCAGTGAGCTGCGTCCCACGACACGACAATTTGTCAATACAGTTCTCGACAAAAATTGTCATAACAGAAATTTGTTGAGACTGAAAGTTAGTGGTACATAAATCTGTTGACATGATAATTTCTCGATACAGTTCTCAACAAAAATTTTTGAAACAGAAATTGGTTCAGACAGAAAGTTGTGAAGGCTGAGATCTGTGGACACAACAATTTGTCAATACAGTTCTCAACAAAAATTGTTGCAACAGAAATTTGTTGAGACAGAAATCTGTCAATATGACAATTTGACTATACAGTTCAAAACAAAAATTGTCAAAAAACATAAATTTGTTGGGACAGAAAGTTGTCAAGACGGAAATCTGTCAACACGACAATTTGTTGCCACAGTTCTCGACAAAAATTGTTGAAACCTAAATTTGTCGTGACAGAAAGATGTCGAGACAGAAAGTTGTCAAGACAGAAAGTTGTCGAGACAGAAATCTGCTGACACAACAATTTGTTGTTTGTGATATAGTTTTTTTGACACAAAATATTTTGTCAACACAATTTTTTTTCTCAACAATATTACCAAAGGCCACATGATGTGACTTAGGGAATTGTTCAAAGGTTTGGGTTTGGAAACCCTACTCACACACAGCGGTTCCTGAACAATGCTTATCAAGTCACATGACATACCCTCTATGCTGGCACCATCGATGTTAGGTTTCGAAGTAAGCTGTCCCCGAACAGCCCTTCACACCAACTTGCAGCTGATTATGTGTTACAAGTTACGTTCCTTAGGGAACTCTTCAATGTTTGGTTTTGAAATCTTGCTCATCAACGTTCTTTTTTAATCAACCATTGATTAGTCCTACAGGCTTAGTCTACATCCTGAAACCTTCGGTGGTAAGGGTTTGAAGTAAGCTGTCCCTGTACAGCCCTCCACACCTGCAGGCAGACGATTACGGGTTATGTATGACGTCCCCAAGGACTACGACACCGTTTGTACTTACAACGATACTTAGAGGTTTTTGGTCAACACTCGATGCACATTAAGTCATCTGCACCTGGCAATTACAAGGCAATGAGTTTCGTTAGCGAGCAACAGAGGATCATGAGTCACATATGACGTACCGCGGGACCCAAGTCAATGTCGCTCTACAAACCCAACGTAATACAGCAGTTTCTCAGCGATATTTAGTTTTGTTTCCGTCATTAGCGGATAACAGACCCAGCGCGCATACGGAAGCTAGCAATGACTGAGACTAAAATCCAACGTAAACAGTGGTTTACGGTCAGCATTGCAGCCCTCATTGCACAATAACTAAATCTTGCAAAACATTCCGCACATATTAGCAATATTTCATGTCTCATATGAGACAGTTGTGTGAGTGTAAGCGAATGAGGGTGTGAGGTGCGCCTTGCCGTCGGCCACCCCCTTTATGGGGGAAGCAGCCTAGTTTCTGTATTTGTATGAGACATTGATGTCCCATACGAGAGGCCGCCGTGTCCGAGTGGTTAGCGTATCCGACTGCAGTGTCAGCCTCTGGTGCTGCATGTCGCGAGTTCGAATCTCGGCAGGGACACGGCGGTCTTGTGGCGGGGAGATTAGGCGCCTCACCCCTCTGTGTCTGCCTTATTTAGCCACCCTCCTAACTAGGGGCAAACGGCTGTTCTATACATACATGAAAATTACGGGCACCATACCTATTATTTTCTCTAATGAACAGACCTACTAGTATGTCATGCGATGTGGCGGTGATTGAGGGCGTATATTTGGATCGTAACATCCCCCTTATTCGTCAATCTATTTTGTTTCAGTGACGATGTCCGCAATCACCTTAGCGACAGGCGAGCGACCGCGAGTCAGCTCATGACCGCGTCACAGGCTCGCATTGTGCACAACGATGGCCTTCTTACCTAGTGCCTACGACACTGGTTTATTCGGAAGGTCACGTATAGTGGCCAACTGAGTGCAACATAGACCTCAGCCAGGACAGCGCCTCCAGGCAGTCCTACCTTTGAGGCGTGTAGGAACAAATATCGCACAGAGCCTCCCACAAAGAAGCTCGACTCCGGGTCGAACGCGCACTTCGCGCCTAAATCAGGCTGCCATAGAATCGGGGCCCTGAGGGAATCCGTTAATGCGCCAATCGTCCCCCCAAAGCCTCACTTCGTGACCACTAGGGGCAAGACCGCCTTTTCAATCAGACACATTCCGTCAGAAGTACGAAGGATCTCCAGCTGCGCGCTCCGGTCGCCTACACCCTGCGCGGCTATGTCCTCAACGTGTCCCTGACGGGTATTCTTGCTCGCATCCGTGGTCTCCTTAACGGATGGCACGCGAGTTCCCCCGCAGTCACCGCATTGTTTGTAGGAGCGCTCCACCCCGCCATAAGTCCTTAGGTGACTGCGGAAAGCAGAACCACTCCTCTTCTCGTAAGTACTAACGCTCTTCCGGCGGCCCTCAGGTGTCGCCAAGCACACCGGCGCGAAGCCACGACTTGGGTCAAACGCGTCCTGTCCAAAGGCCTTCTTTAGGAGAAGGGCGCAGAGACCCCTCTCCTCTCGACCACACTGCCTCGCATCGACAACACGAGGGCGTTCTCAAACCCCTCGGGTTAGACTTCCTGTTCAACGGCGTTGTCACGGCAGGACCCAGACAACCAGCTTTCGCATCTTATATCCTTGCGGTCCCTAAGGCTTCGGTAGGGGATCCCCTGTTGATCGACCTCTCAGAACTCAACAAATACATCCCGGTAACCGCGTTTCGAGGGTCCAACTCGCAACGAGTACGAGCAGGGCTGAAGTCCCCTCTTTAATTCACCAAGTTGGACACCAAGGTTGCTTTCCCGCACGTCCCTATTCATCCCAGGTTTTAAAGTTCTTAGCCTTCAAACCAACGGTACCTTTTCTCAGCTTTCCCATGCGGCCTCAACTAAGGACCAAAAATCTTTACAGCTATCGCAAAGCTACTCCTCCACTTCCCCACCAGCTAGGGATAGATGCGGCCTTCTACATCGACTACTGGCTGCTCCAGGCACCAACAGCAAATCACTGCCGGCGCACCACCCAGACGGCCTGAGACTTTTTCCTCAAGCTCGATTGCCACGTCCACCGGGGGAAGTCTATTCTCGAACCCACCCAACAGTTCGACTTCCTTAGGATAACACTCAATGAAGAGGTCGGGCCCATCGCACCGACCTCACAGCACATCGACCGCCGCAGGGACATGGCCACGGAGATGCTTTCTCGCAGAACTATCTCGCTTCGACAGCATCGGAGTTCCCTCGGCCTCATGTATCAACGAACACCTTACCTACGCCATGCTCACCACTTCCTCAACGGAGTGGTGCTAGCAGCACGATCCCTGCGCCTATCCCGCAAGCCCAGCCACCTCAACAATTCCTACCCCCGCGCGGCACAGCACTGGAGCAGCGAGGCTTTCCTTCACTCCCACGTCTCGTTCGTAAAGCCTACACTGAAGCACCTCCTGTGGATAAATGCATCGGGCGACGTGAGGGGGCTGTATGCTGCAGCGACCAGTTGTCCTACGGCCGCTGGTCGCCATTGGGATGCATTCTCCAATTACGTCGGAGGTATCGCTGCCCATCGTACATGCACTGCGGGCACGAGCTCATTGGCGCCACACTGCAGTCCGCGTGTTCCCAGACAACAGGCAGGGCGGGGGTAGCCATGGCGAATCACTTGGGCCTCGGCGTTGCAGAAGTTCGGAGCACGGCTCCTAAGATCGTCCAGCACCGTCGCTTCTCGCGACATACCTTCCCGGATCGCAGTACGTCTGAGCTGATCAGCTCTCACGCCTCCGCCAGTAGAAACGAAGCGGATGGCCGCCTCTCTACCCCGCGCGGGACACGGCAAAATAGACCCCCTTGCACATCCAGGAAACCACAACTCCTCGCTATTTGCAGCTCCGTTTCATCAGCCACGAGCAGCTATCGTGGTTTCCCTCCCATGCGACGGGAGGCAGTGAACGGACATACACCTGTTCCCTCCGTGCAACCTGACCCACCAGGTGTTCCACAAGCTCGAGACGTACCGCTACAGCGACGTCCTCGTGGTGCGTGCACCACGAGGACGTCGCTGTAGCGATGGTCGTGCACCGCGACGGCCTCGTGGTGCACGACCACCCCAACACACTGCGGGGGCCCAAGGTCGTCGCGTCCTTCAGCGACTTTTCGCTCGCCCTCTATGTGTCCCAGCGCGTCGAAGGCAGGGAGATGCCTCCAACATCACAACCCTTCTCGACTTATCTAGCACTAAGTCTTTCATAACGGTGCTCACTATTAAATACAATAGATCGCTTGCACACCCTGGTCAACACGCACAGGTAGTCCACACAACACCAATACGGAAGCTTCTGGACACGTTTCCAGGCGTGGCCACGTGCCACGAAGGTGCAGTCCATCAACCGTGAAACTGGCACAGGCCCAGTTTCATGCATATCCACCACAACGACGTTTCGTGCAGCAGTGGAAGCTGGAGCAGGTTCTCGACACGCTCGCCTTTCCTCGCTTCAATACTCAAACGACGTCAGTATTAGCGCTCTTTCAGAAGACTCCGTTTCTCGCCGGTCTCGCAGCAGGAAACGGAGTCACGAACGGGACTACGTTTCTTCAAGAACCCACCATGCGGTGACAAGTTCGGTACAAAACCAGATCCTCACCCACACGCCACCGCTCATCTCTATCGCCTCACTGCTGAAGGATGGCCGGGCACACGGCCAGGGCTCTATGATCGTACTCAAGCCTACGTAGCACGATGTCCGTTGAACAATGACTTGTTTCTCATCAATCCTACTGCAGGCAAACTACCCCAGACATCATTGGTGGGGTATTACATCTGCTCGTTTATCAATGAAGCCACACCGCGTCCCTCTCCAAGACCTCATATCCAAGGAGTTCTGAAGGTCGCCCCACGTGTTCGGCACAAATTTCTTTTTTGCAGTGGGGAGCCCTAACCAACCTTGCGTCTCACTGAGACCCAGATGAATAGTCCCTCTCGCTTCAATGGTTTGTGACATTACACTAGCTTTGGTACACATTATAGGGTATGTGTATGGATTATCTTACCATATCGTTCTGAAGTACTCAACGCTACGGCTTCGGGATAAGGACGTCGGATTCCTCTGTATATATAATTACTTTATCCGACTCACTGTACGGCAAGAAGGTAACCATATTAGCTGTGGTACACAGGGCAGATACTTCAATATTGAGGATTCTCCTGCCACTACCTGGCTGTGCATTCACACTCATCATAGAAGGCAGTATATATTGATGTACATAATTACTATTTAGGTGCTCATACTCTAGGCACGCATATTATTTGGCCGCTATGAGCTCGTATATTGGCTGTGGTAGGCACCAAGAAATACTTGTATTGGCCAGTGATTACAGTCATTTATATAAACGGGTTTTTCCTTACACGGCAAGAGCTTCTTTGGGAACACCCAGTTCAAGAGGCAGCCGATTTATCCACCTTCTGTGCTCTTCTAGCATCCGCCAGCTTGCGCTACATGATGATATTTTCTATGCAAAACCATATGGCTCTGACGAGTGGAAGAGAATAACTTTTGTTATCTCGATTCTCTAGGTAAAAAACTATTTCTCTGTAATGAGTAAGAGCCATATGGGGGCCTATTCCTCCCCCTGCTATCTTAACTACACACCAACGTCTCCTTACGGGAAGTAACTTCGCTAGACCTCATGCATGATGTGACAGGCCACCTCACGCTTATATAGGGAGGAAGAGAGTTGTGGGGTTCAGCCGGCAGACGGCCGAGCGCGACCCGGTACCTGGAAGACATTTGTTGGAGTGCTACAGCAGTTCATAGGCCCTGTATTAGGCCTACACCCTTGAGGTAGCCGATGCTGTCGTGCGGGCGCTCCCATAGCCCGCAAGCAGAGATCAGAAGGGGCATTTCCCTCTATGCTGGTATGACTACCATTTTAGACAGTGTGAGCATGTCTACTGGAGAGGAAATTAGCAAGCCACTTCTTGTTATTTGGCTAGATGTGGGTATTGAGTATTTTGTTTATGAGGACGTGTCTTGGAACTGTGTCGCAGGCCTCACTAATATCGATCGCGCAAGCCAGGGTTCGTTTGGCTGTTAATTTTCACTCAAGCCTTCATGGATGGTTTGGGTGAGATTGGTGATGGTCTAAAACCCGTGTTGCGTAGCGGAAAGTGGAATGAGTGCGTTAATTTTGTTTAGAACCAGTCTCTCCAAAATTTTCGGAGGGTTTGGAAAGAGGGAAATGGGTCTGTATGAGGCTTGATCTGTAAGAACTTTGTTGGGTTTCAGGATGGGGATGATGTTAGCTCGTTTCTAGATGTTGGGTATTGTATTGTGTGGTACGGAAAAGTTAAAAATGACTATGAGGGTCGCGATAACGTGTTGCCCTAGATGTTTAAGGTGAATGTATGATATGCCGTCTGGGCCCGTTGCTGAAGAATTTTGGTCTGGTGGATGGCGGCTATTGCCATGGCTGGTGTGAAGGGGTATCTGTGTTTGGATCAGTCTAGAATCTGCGTAGCTGTTTGAGTAACCTCCTGTTGCATGGGTGGTGTGATAGGTGGCAAGTGATTGCATAGTGTTTGTTGAGTATGTCTGCTTGTAGTTGGTCTGATGGTATGGTGTGTGTGTTGGGTGGAAAGACTGCCTCATGTGTGTCTATGTGGTTCGTGTTTGTGTTGTTGAGGCTCCTAATGAGTATTCATAACTTTGATGGCGAGGTTCGACATTTAGTGTTTGCACGCACGTCCCGCCATAGGTTCGTCGGTTGCTTCCGGATATCTGCATCGATTTCGGCGTTAAGGATATGAATCAGAGCGATTCGGTCGTTGGTGGCGGGTAAATTGCGAAGGTGGTTTCGCTGCTGAATTTTCGGTTTAGTGTTGACCGAGAAGTGTGGATTGAAGCCGCGGACGAGCCTAGCGGGTACGTGTTGTCTGTCTGTGCGAATGAGTACTGTGCTGAAGTGTTTCGTGGCTGTGTCAAGGGATGTGTTTTGGGTGACGTCAAAGTCTTGTTGGGTGATTTCAGTCGATGTTGTGTATTCGTTTCAGTCTGCTCTCTTGTAGTTATGATAAGTGTGAGGGGGCTTGTTGTGGATTGAAGTTGGTAGTTAATGACTATTGGGAGGCGGTCTGATGACATGTCCTGTTGGACCGCTCATTGGCAAATTTAGCGCGAGATTGGGGGAGAAAAATGAGACGTCTGGAGAAGTCGGTTGAGTGTTGGGAATGAAAGGTTTGCGAGTAGGTGTGTCTGCGTCGTTTAGCGTGATAATGGTATCTGGCTGGTCAATGAGATCACCACCTCTCCGGTTACCTCTCTGCAAGGCGAGCCAGGAGAGGTTGTGCGCGTTCAATCACCTAGGGCGACGGTGTTAGTGGTTGTGTTAAGGTAGTCCAGGTGCCACGTATAGTGAGGTGCACATGAACTGGATGGAGGGATGTATATGTTAAATAGATTGTAATGTTTTTTGTGAATTTATGAGTAGTGATTGTAGTTCCAGAATGCGGTCAGGGGGAAGTTGCGCGATGGTAAAAGCGATTGTGTTGGTAAAATGGAGATTTTTATGTATCAGTGTAATGAGTCAACAACCACCGTCGTTGTAAGGACGGTCGTGGCGAAGTGTGGTGTATCCAGGAAACTTTGGTGTTTGGGAGTCTTGTTTCCTGGAGTAGGGCGATGTGAATGTGGTGTTTGTGTACGAAGTGTTTCAGTTCGACTAGTTTCCCACCAATGTTATTCGTGTTCATTTGTAATATACTTAGGTGTTTGGCATTAACTTGTGGTGTGTTGGCGATGATGGGGTGGGTGTGGGACGTGGAGCCTGGGTATGATAGGTGATGCCCCGGGTAGAGCCGCCGCCAGTGAGGTCGCCGGACGCACAGGAGAGGGGCCACCCAGAAGTGGAGGGGCGGTGTTATTGTCAATATCTGTATTGCTGTTATGGGTTGAGTGGCGGTTAATGCATTGCCACCCGTGTGGTATGTTTTTATTGCTGTGGAAACCAGAGCATTGTCTTGTGTAATGCGCTCATATTGCACATCTGCACCGGATGGCGCCAGTGCGGCGTACGTAAGGATGCCCGCAGGTGGGACATGGGTATGCGCTGGGACCAGGGTTTGGTTCGATGTCACGGATTGGAAAAGGAGGAGGGGAAGGAACGCCTGCAGTTGTTCACTTCCACCTTGGGAAAAATCAGTGTAATTGTTGTGGCTCTGATGTTTAGTCGGCGGGCCAGGGGCCCGGGCAGCGCACAGGCCGCGTGCACTCCGACGCCATCGACGGCGAGGTGAACAAGGGGGGTTAAGGGTCTTTTAAGAAGCACCGTCCAGCCCTGGAAGACGTGGACTCCGTCCAGAGCGTACGACGCTCCGACAACGTCACCGCGACCGGCGATCTCGCGACGGACAGCCCGACGCTCGTAGGCTCCTTCTTGGACGGCAACATGTATTGTAGTAGAGCCATCATGTGGGCAGACGTTTGTATAGTGGGCTCTAACTTACTACTACAGTACATGTTATACGTAATGTTTGGTAGCAGCAAGTTAAAGACCACACACTTGCAAACGACGATTACAGATACTTGTAAACGTCGTTCACAAGTGTCTGTGCCAGCGCGTCAAACCTCGTCTTTTGAGGTCAAGCGTAGTTTATTAAAATTCTGGAACATGGAGGAGCGTTTACTTGACCACGTAGTAACCAAGCATATCATATGTATACTTTCTTAGTAACTACCCCATGCATGTATGATGTATTACATTGTTTTGCTATGCTGAGGAAACAGATGCTGCATAGAATCTTTGAAGCATCGGGGCATCTTGAACAACATATTATTACAATTATTAGACTGGTTGGCTGGCTTTGATCAAAATCAAGCATATTTACCAATTTGCTGCGACAATCAAGCATACATCAGAACATCTAGGCACAAAAAGAAAATGAAACATCCAAGCACACAAGCACTGTCGACACCCTGTAATCTCTCCAGTACGAAACTACAAGCTACATAAACTATAGGGTGTTAAATCCATTCTCTCCAGCACGAAAGCGCAAGCTACATGAACTGTGGAGCAGTAACTCCTTTCTCTCCGGAACAAAAATATAGGCTCCATGAACTGAAAAGCATAAAAAAAATTATCTTCAGTGCAAAACCACAAGATGCACGAACTGTAGAGCGTCTAATTTTTTTCTCTCCAGTTTAAAACCGCAAGCTGCATGTACTGTAGAGCGTTCAATCCTTCCTCTTTCGTACAAAACCACAAACTGCGTGAACTGTAAAATATTAAATCCTTTCTCTTCAGTACAAAACCATCCATGACATTCACCTTCTGACCGCTCCCTCCCAATCCTGGACACCCTCTGACGAGCCTCACCATGTCAAACTTGTAGAGCTTGGTGTTGTCAGGCTCGGCCACGAAGATGATTTCCCTGTTCGAGGCCTGATGAGTGACTCGGACGAAAGCCTGGTGGAGTGTGGTGGCGCTACCCGACGCAGTCTCCTTCACCATGAACCGCAGCACCACCTTCTGGTGCCGGTCCGCTTCAAGGGGCGACCCCTTCAGCTTGCTGCCATACGGGATACTGCCGGACGAAAGCACTAGATTCAGGCAGCACAATATTTGTACACAGAGGTTTTGAGAGGTGAAGTGTTGTACAATGTAAGCAAAAGGTACTTCACATAATAAGATGACGGACATAGGTGCGAACTCATCCATGGCGTATACCACCCGCCAGGTGATATTGGTAAGACCTTCAACGAAGTTCCGCAACACGTCCTCGTAAACAAAACACTCGACACGCAAATCCATCCAAACTAAAAGATGAGGCTTGTTAATTTCTTTCCTGGCAAACATACACACTGTCTACAATATCAAGCCATCCCGAATTCTCCACTGCTCCAATGGTGTCCCACAATGCTCTGTGCTTCCCTCCTCCCTTTGCAATGCCTTCATGCGCGACCAGCCCATTCGAACAGAACCCAACACCTACATCAGCTTATATCTGGACGACTTCACAAAAATCACACAGCACCGCAAACACGAGACCGCAACTGCACACTTCTAGCAGTGCCAGAACTCGACTCTCTTAAAGTCTGGCTGCTGGACAATAGAATGAAGGTGTCCGTCATCCATCACTCTGTTGAATCCTGATAGCAATAAACACCGCATATACCCTTATGTCACGTTAAACAACACTCCCATCCCTCACAGCCAAACGACAACTATCCTTGGAGTAACTTATGGCATCAAGGCCAGACTTAGACTGAACGCGTCTCAGGCACTTCCCACAACTACTGACGGTCACTCCAAGGAATCGATTAAAACACTATACAAACAATTCATTAGGCCTATAAACTCTTACGCAAATACCGCCTGGTCCTTTGATCTCGCGCCCACACACATTAATTCCCCACAAAGAATACAGAACACGACCGTGCGCATCGCAACGGGCTGTACACAGACCACATCCATTCCGCACTTGAATGATGTAACAAAGGTTCCTCCTTCTGATACACTACCTTGATATGTGAAGGACTCAATTCTTCGAAAAAATTGTGAACCAGACACATCCCTGCCACAACCTATTGAACCCACGTCGAACCAACCGACACCTACGTAACAAACCAGCAACGCACTTTGACTTTTATGGCGCGACCATTCCCCGTTCTACAAATAACACATCTATGCACTAATCTATACACACACACTTCACAGCTCTTGCATTGGGCGAACCCAGAAACAACACGGTGCAGCACAGTCACCCGCCTGAATTGGACCTGAAGGAGTTGGTGTTGCCCAGAGGTGACGTGAGTCCATCTGTCGCGTCTAAGGTGTGGGAACCACATGGCCCTCAAGTCAAACCAACATAGACTGAAGAATGTCCCTTCACATCTCTGTTTACGATACCGGGGATCGCCCGATACAGTCTAGCACGTCATGATGTCGCGTACAACCATCGCATCAGGCAGGCTCAACCATAACATCACGTCAGTGCGTGATCGGTGTTAAGGTTCGCGAAACAACATCTAATTCATGAGGGGTGCACGCCTATTACAAGAGCCTGCACCTACTGAAACACTCCCAACATGTACACGTCGGTGGGTTCAAGGACTTCGGGCGATGCTCCGGCTGTGGCTTCTCCAGCGCATGAGTTGGGTTAACAACGACACCCTCGTCAATGAGTTGAGTTAGCTAATGTCGTTGCAGGAGGAGTTGGGTTAACAACGACACCCTCGTCAATGAGTTGGGTTAGCTAATGTCGTTGCAGGAGGAGTTGGGTTAACAACGACACCCTCGTCAATGAGTTGGGTTAGCTAATGTCGTTGCAGGAGGAGTTGGGTTAACAACAATACCCTCGTCAATGAGTTGAGTTAGCTAATGTCGTTGCAGGAGGAGTTGGGTTAACAACGACACCCTTGTCAATGAGTTGGGTTAGCTAATGTCGTTGC
>SDVV010010702.1:0-16141 GCA_016164225.1 Gammarus roeselii
TATATAGAGAGAGAGAGAGAGAGAGAGAGAGAAAGAGAGAGAGATGGATAGATAGGTTTATTTCATTTTTATGTGTGCTCATCGAGCTGCCTCATGCTATGCATTCAGAGTATCTCACGCATGCTACTCCATGTACCAGGCCCATAGCACATGTGCTGGCGAGCGGTCATAAATATGGTAGTTTGGCCTATTATGTATTTTCACCATATTCGGCCGGCACATTTCTTCATCTTCACGCTATAATCACCGCCGCTGCCTCCACAAGCGCAAACAGCACCAACCGTCATCCATATTCCAGAACTATCACGTGTATATTTCAGGAGTACACTCACTTGCACTCAACTGTTTCCCAGTTAATATAAATAAAAATTCTCTAATATATCATGCATAACAGTATTATCAATCATTATGCATAAATTCTTATGTCAGTATTTCAGATCGGTCTTTTTACTGTTCATGCACAACAAACACATCCAACCTTCACTCAAACTTTTTCGCCCGACTGTATAACCAGAGCGCTCTCGTACGTGCGTAGTCGCGAAATGTTGTGGCAAGTGTTAAACCAGCATCGAGTTACGTTATAGCATTTTTTTGATCTCATAGAATCTTAGAAGACTTTTACAATATTATTAACTTATATTTTTACTTACTTATTCTCAGAACATTCGTTATAATATTGTTCGTAGCACTTATTCCTGTAAGCAACGTTCAACTTCATTTTTGTTCGTCGGTATGCGTGTGTGTCTATCGCAACCGCTCGGGTGGTCTTCCACTGCACGCATCGGCCAGCCAGCCTGTCTATCATCAGTCTACCACCAGCATGATGTTGTATAGCAACGCTTGCAAGTGAAGCCAACCCACCGACCACAGCCACATGACAGCCACCTTGCGGAGGACTGAAATACTTAAGGATAGATAGGGAATAATTCATTCCCTGTGCTCTAACTCTTGATAGCATAAATCTATACTGGTATGGGATGTTTCAAAAAATCACAACTCGAGTTAAGCATTTGGTCGTAAGTGGTTGTTAATTAAAAGTTCCATGCTGGGGCAAGTTGCGTGCCTCCAGCTTGATGCACGCAGCAACGATGGGCTTCCGTGCAGTTTTGATGTTGTCAGTTATTGTTCCAGAGCCATGCAGCTATAATATACCGTGCAATGTTTTATGAAAATGACACAAGCAAAAATATATTCAGACAAAGAGGACCATGCATAAGTTTTAATGTTAAAAATGTACCACGGGGATAATCATACACTTCATAATATACTAATTCAGGCTAACATGCGTTATGAAACATATAAATGGACTAGACTTTTTCTCGTGTTAACGCTGAAATCGCGCAAAACACGACCATGTTAACTATTTGGTGTCAATCCCTAAGCGATAAGGTTATGGGTTTCCATGAAAATGTAAGGATAACTATCAAGTGGTCAATTTGAAGTAATATTCAATACGATGCGAATGTTCCATGCAAGATATTTTTTTTCAACGAGTTATGCAAGTTGGCAGGAAACATGTCTTTGTCTCGTCGAATCGCTCAGTCTAAGCACTGTTCTCTTTTCAAATTGATGATTTAAGCAGTACAGAAACGCAATATCAACTATTTTTATAGTCTATGATGTTATAACCAAATAAAATTGACTGTTGTAATATTCGTTCGCTGCTGAGAGCAGCCGAAGGCATTGTAATATGCGGTTGTCGTAGTGACGAGTCGTCCCTCTCTTTTCATGCCAGTCCAGCTATGCTTCACTTCGGAGCGGCTGGGCCGCTTCCATCTATCCAATCTCCTTGGTGCCTCTCCGTGGCCGACCTGCCCGGGGGGTCCCCCGGACACTCACTCTCCACACCACTCCAGCAATAGGCTGTTTACCAAAGCAACCAGTGTTCGTCAAGCGATCAACCACAACAAGCAAACGCGCGCGTCACTAACTCAAACCTGCGCGCGCCCACCAATTCTGCAAATCAATTCTGCCAACTATCCAAGCAATTCTACCGTGCAACTCACAACTTCACCACCAGCGACTCTACCAGCAGTTCATCGCCTGAAGACTAACTCATCACCCGTTGTAAGGTACTATCACAAGACAGAATAATGAAATTAAGACCCATTCACCGCACTCACCTACGTCGCCAACTCAACTCAGCCAAGACAACCAACTACGACACGCTCGCCAAGTAGAAATCGCCACGCGCACCACAATTCTAGCCTCTGCAACATCTCAAACGCGCAACTCAACTCTAGAGGCATTCTTGTGATGGAGTCAAGTCAACCGCGCCACTCACTACGCAGACTCGTCTCGTGAGTTCTTCGTCGGTCCCGACGGCTCACCACTGCGCACCTCGCAACCCAGCGCCCACTGTTTCAGCGCTCATCCCGCACGCCAAGTGCTCTTCAAGCCACTTAGCAACGACCATTTGTGTTCTTACTCAAATGAACTCAATGATGTGCTCTTGGAAAATACTATTGTGCATTTATATGGCAAGTGTTGCCGTTTCTTACTATAGTGCAAAAAAAATAGTGCGTGTAAGCTATTTGGACGTATCAAATGTAATGTGTAATCCACAAAAAGAAAATACTGTTCTCATGTGCTGACGTTGTGATGATATGGAATAAATCCCATAAGTGCCTTACTTCGACTAAATCTGCAAACTAACTTGGACTCTCCATTGATATCAGTCTGTTTTTATTTATTTGTTTTAGCTGTGCCTATATTACCTGTTTATTCTTTAGCAGTACTCCTACTTGTTGATCGTATTCCAACTTTTAGCATAGTCTAATGCAACTCCTCCTCTGCGACAAAATCATAAGGATCTTGTATTAGGTAGTATCATTGCAATGTACCCTGACTGGTGTATTCTAGGCATTTTTTGCTTATAACAGCCATGGGACGCTCATGAGAGCCACCTTGCATCTTAGAATAGGGTTGTTTCCAAAACTGATCTTATACTGAAATTTATGCCATTTTTCCTGCAACTTCTGATACTTCGCCGTTCGCGTCTGTTACAAAATTGTTGTTCTGAATAAAACTATTATTTAAATAATATTAAAGACCAGAAGGGAGCTGCTACGATGTAGTTTTGCTTTCCACTCAACTAACTCACCAACGTGCATCCGACCCTCATTTGTACTAATTCCTTCTTTGAAATCTTTGATATCCCACCCCGTTCAACTTTGACAAATGCCGCGTGTGGAAGAAACATGGCATCGTTTGTTTGACTTCACAAATTTCATATTTGCTTCCCGTAAATGTTTACCCGTTTCACACAAAAACTGCTCACCATATATAAAGAGATAGACATATTTCCATTTAAAAAAATAATCATCTTGACCTGAGCTAAGTTAAATTTTCATCCACATGTAGACTCACTCAATTTCCTGAAAGCATAAATCACCCTGAAAAAAAACTTTTGGTCCGATTGAAATATAAATCATCCCATCATTATAGTTATTACATTCATATAAGCTGTTATGAATAACGAAAATAGAACTCGAGTTAACGGTCCATTTTCCTACTGGCATTTTTTTCACCAGTCCAAGATGGCTCATGTTAAGCTAAATTGTGGCATTTACCACAAATTGTACGCCTCTGAACTAATGTTTTGCCTCAGTTCTTCTAGCTCTGCCAGAAATTTGCGTATGAGCCCCTGAAATGGGGAATGCAAGACAGCGTGCTGTAAACTGTGTCAACAGGACGAAGAAATCGAACAACCGAAAGCAAAATTCAGTCATGACTCCACGGGCTCATCCAATGCAGAGACAGTCACCACGGATACTCGGTTGCTAGCTGTTGAATTGAAATTGGAAAACGTGCAGAATTAATTTCACGGATTCAAATAATATATAATCAGCAAATTGGCAGCAGTCAAATGAATTCTTAAGTCCACCTAGAATCAAGAGAAATATTTTCAAGTGCACCTAGACTCTGAATTGGCCGAGAAACTTACAGCTCTTGACGCAGAAACAAACGACCTCAACATATCAAGAGGAAACTCAGTCAAAGAAAGCGAGGCACGGTACACAGCTGAAGTAAGCAGGATGCAGCCACGCTGTGAGAATGCGCAACCCGTCGGGTCACTATCTCACTCCGTCTCCGTCACTATCTCACCAATTATGCATTGCGCGAAATACAGAGGAAATTATTGGGATTGGTGATCACAATGTCACCTCCTTCAAACAAAGTCAGCAAAACAGGAGGGTTCATCTGATTTTTTTCGGCAAACAAGACTAGAAAATTTACGAGACCGAAGGCCTAATCGAAAAGAAAATTATACTTCTTCTAAACGAACCCTACAACAAATCAGATTGTGAGACGTGTCGCAGATGGAATCGACATGGCCAAGGTATGAAACCTTGCTAAGCAAAAATCAATCGTTCACACACGAACATCCATGTCACTGGCATCCTGCCCATCCGAGCCAAAGTAGATATTATAGCTGAGTAAGATGATGTTTCGTAACAACCGCCAAGCATCTTTCTGTAAAGCTAAGAAAATCCCATTCTCTGATCTTTGGGAAACTATGATCGACCAAAAGTACTATAACTTCAATACAGACACCAGCAAGGCTCACATAAACTTGTATGGACTTGATACCCTCGAAAACATCTTTAAAAACATCGGCGCTGATCTTGTCATTGGAAATAAATAAATAAACTTACTCGATATCCAATGCACAACACCGCCAGCAGTGTCCGACGAAACAGCCTCCGTCCGTGCCAACACTGGATACATAACCAATACAAGAGTTCATCCGAGCATCACCGCAGGTCTTAGTCAAAGAGTTCCTGACATCAATCCAACCCGAGTTAGAGGTAATAGCCGCTGCTCTGCCAGTATAATCCGTCTCAAAGTAGGAGCAGTAAAATCAAGAAAATCAAGTTAATGTGACTACCGGAACTCTCAAACATCGACGCAGAAGCAATCTCAGAATCGTAGATGAAATAGAGTACCAGTCATTATTAAAGCGAATTTACTATACCCGATTACTCACTGTTTCACAAAGATAGACAAGGCCGAGAGGGCGGAAGAGAGTTGTTACTCGTAAAAAATACTCAGTAAATATTAGAAGTCACTATTTCAAGCGGCAGACGCGTTATAGTACTGATTGAACAGGTCGGTAAACATACAATGTATCAAATCACCCTCGTCTATCGTCCCGAAGAAAGTGAGGTCGCAGATGGCATCGATATTTACAACACCCTCATCGATGTCTCCAAACCATAATACAGTATTGTACTCAGAGACTTCAATATCACTGACGTTGATTGGGAAACAGACGTATGCACTGCCACTGGCGAACGTCTAATTGATTTTGCTGACGATAAGTTCATGACCCAAATAGTGAAGACACCTAAAAAGAGTCACAAATATCCTTGATCTCCTATTTAGTGCAAGCGCCTCTCATGTCACAAATGTTGAAATGGGTGCCCCACTCGGTCATAACTGTATCCGTTTTAATAGAGAGGTGGAGTTGAAAGCGTCAATGGTCCTTAACTTTAGATTAGCCAACTTGAATGGATTAGGAGAGTCAATGACGACGGCGCGTATAACCCTTCGACGTGACGAAAATAAATTTTCTTAATATACCTAAGGATTTTGTACTGGCGCATATTCCTCGCAAAAACCGGCGACCAGTAGTCATTCAGCCTACGTACTGGAAAGGGGAACTGCAACAGCTTCAGTCGCGAAAAAAGCAGAGCCCTTGACAAAACAGAAACACATGCAGGATGACAATGCAAAAAATGAATTCACAGTCAGCAGAACAGCTCTAGAAAAGGCTCTACAACGAAAAAGCAAGGCGCACTTCACACCCTCATACGCTCACACTCACACAACTTAGGCCTTTTGAACGATTATTAAAACGATTATCATAAACGATTATTGAAATTAAATTACGGTGAATGCCAAAAATTAGTTATATTTTGAGCCAAAATTTCGATTTCTGTAATAGGGTCTATTGACAATGATAGTGGTTAGCTAGAAATCAATGACACCGACATCAGTGTCTTACTAAACCAAGATTTATGTTCTGTAGTTAATTTAGAGAATCCGGATATTACTAATCTACAGGATTTCATATCGGAAAGACAAATTGAAGCCCGCAGCTCAGTAGACTTTCCCCTAATGAAGTTATTAAATATATAGATAGATTGAATATTACAAAATCTCCTGGTCGAGACCAAGTTCATCCCAGTATACTGTCTATGAACGAAATCGCGAACAGAATTCCTGAAAGGGCTTACAAAATTAATAACTACATACATTAATTATGTCTAGTCCACATGAATGCCCGTCGTGAGAGAGCGAGAAAGGAGCTTCACATCGGATGATGTTGTCTCAACCTAATCTGCCACGATGAGGGAAAACATCGTCCTCGAACTAACAATAAGTAGAATCTGACCTCTTCTGCTACCGAACGCAAGAACCTTAGCCGGTGGGAGCAAACTTTGTCCCTAGTAAGACAGGCCATCCATTAGTGTAGATAGATATTTTAGCCGCCTGCCATTGGAGAACAACGGTCAACAAAAAGAAGTTTAGGGCCTAACACATTAGGAGGTGATACAACACATTGAGGACGTCTGTGTGGCGGTAGAATCCTATGAAATTGTTTCTAATCAGGTTAATTTTTGTTCAAAATGCTGAACAAAAAGTCTTATTTGTAGGATTAACATTTTTTGTGGATTGAATGTTTTGCTCCTCGCGCATGCCATTCCCTGCTTCTCATCAATTCTGCATAAACTCTGGGAGTGCTCGCTTATGAACACTGATATCGGATTAGGCAGCAATAACTCACATTGCATCTATTCTTCCATATATTTGTAATTTTGCTGCTTCGCCTGTTGCCAAGACATTGTCTGTTAATCGTTGCGATGAAATGGGAATTTCACGTGCCTTGTTCAAAAATTTCCAAGCTGTCACCGAAAACTAACATCTGATAAGTTGAAACATGGTCACTACTATGGGTCTGGTCAAATTTGATGAGTACGTCATCGAGTGTTCGTCAAAGATATGTCTAACATCTGATAAGTCGAACCATGGTCACAACTATGGGTATGGTCAAATTTGATGAGTACGTCAACGAGTGTTCGTCAAAGATGTGTAGTAAAAACCAAAACACAGGATTCCAAAATCTGGGATATTCATGACGAATTTAGGAATGTTTCTCCACCAGTGCACGGACATTGCTGAACAATTCTCATCGTCTCTCGACGATTCATTTAAGATCTTCTGGTATGGGATAACAGTCAGAATCGAAACGTTTATATCATAGTGTTTTGTAAAAAAACTACCAGTTTTCTATGCGATATCTTGAACTTCGCTACGTGTAGACGGACATAAATTGATAATACAACACGTAGCTATCAAAGCCAGGTAAATATAAGCGAACAGTAGAGGGAATTTCATTCATGAAATAAAATTACAGTAATAAAATCAGCTTTCGATACAACAGTACCATTGTTACCGTTGCACTAAAGAGACTGAACGCAGGCGGTCCGGGAAAACAGAGTGTTCACAATAATCAAGCAGATATGACAATCGAAATTGGATCAGTGAGATAATAAGGAATTCAAGTTGATCACTCTTTAATTTATAGTCCTAATTGGACGGATATGAGAAAGAGGTGGAAGACTACAGGAACGATTCTACTGTATTTCATTTATGAACCCTTCTTCAGTAGACTTGCGTTCAGTTTTTGCCGAGACGGAGACGGGCTAATGTGACTATGACGACTCACAAGCGATGGCAATTCTGACAATAAATTTGTCAGATTTGCCGACAGAAGACGTCAGCTGACACGACAATCTGGCAGATTTGTCGTCAGAAGACGTCGGCTGACCCGGCAATTTATCAGATTTATCGACAGAGGACATTGGATGACGGCAATTTGTCAAATATACGGTCCTGGTAAGTTGGCATACACGGCAATAGGTCAGACTTGCAGAAAGAACGTCGGTGGACACGACAGTTTGTCTGATTTACCGACAGAAGACGTCAGCGGGCACGTAAAGCTGTCCGATTAACAAATACAAGACGTCGTTTGGTACGGAAACCTGTCAGATTTACAGACAGAAGACGTCGACTGATACCGAAATGTGTCAGATGAACAAAGGACGTCGGCTAACACCGAAACCTGTCGATTTGCAGACAGAAGTCATCAGCTGGGACGGAAACGTGTCAGATTTACATACGAAAACGTCGGAAGGTACGGAAACTTGTCAAATTTACAGACCGAAGACGTCGACTGACGCAGCAATCTATCCGATTTTCTTGCTTCTGTCACTTTGGTCGTATATTATTGAATATTTTCAAGATAAATCAAACTGCCTACTGTGTATAGACTGCCAACGTTTATTCTAATGTTGCCACCTTCTTTTATTGATAACTTCAAATTGCTCCACTGTGGACGACCAAGTGCGTCCCATCAACGCTTGGCTTGTACATTTCAACGTCCTTCATGTAATGTGGAAGGGAAACATATGCTTAATAACGACTACTTCTTTTTGCGATAATGGATTGTTATCCTGCACTACTAGACGCTGACAAATGACCTCTATTAAGCTGGAGTCAATCATGGTATAATTACTCTATTGACTCAAAGGTATCCTGGTTATTATCATTCTTATTTTGTTGAAGTGTGACAGAAGACAGGATTGTCATAACGTCTACCTTCGCATCATCGCCGGAAGGAAATGAGAATGATTCATTTTAGTCCCATGGGTAAACAGTCGCCCAGAGTGTTAGTGATGCAGCCGGCATACAGGACGGCCAGCAGAACTTGAATTTTTACAATGATAATAATAATAATTATTATTATCTTTATTGAAGCACTCCATGGTACAATAATAGCTACAACAGAAAAAAAAAATTCTTCAACAAAAACATTATTACCCATACATCAAAAATATCGCCAAAAACAGCACAAGGGAAAACAGAGCAAGATTGAAATACACGACAACAATTTATAGTTTGAGTTTGAGACAAGCGTGCTTAAATTACCTTTTATGTCCTCTTCCCACATGAGTATGAACACAAACACCAATGTTAGGGAGGTTTAATATAGAGCCTCCTATCAGTGAATATACTTGGGGTCGCATCTTCACCTGACAGCCACCGTCTAGGCCCACAGCCTAGATGTAAAATTAGGAGTCAAACATTATTCCTATTAATATCGGGACCTTCCTTTCACAAACAATATTCTGTCCCAGTTTTTATTAAGTTGGGATAGTTCTTATCCATTACTGTTACATACTGCATCCAGGGAAAGATTTTTTGAGTATTCAATTGATTCCTGGAGGCTGTATGCACTTTTTTTTGCTTGTCCTTTAAGCAATCAACATCATATTCTGCAACTACGAGGCTAGCACTCGTTCTTCTTACAACACCCATCATTCTCCTGAATATGTTATTATATGCTACTCACAGTTTGCTCATAGTAACCCTCGTAAATGTACATCACAATGAGTTATAGTATACAGGATGACAATACGTTGTACAAAAGTTGAATTTTCTTATAAGTTGGTTGCCAACCGCATTAAATTTCCGGAGTTGTTTAGAAATATCGTCATTATCACTCCGGTTATTTGTTATTAAATGCCCCAAGTAAGGGAAACTGCCCATATACACCAGCGGTGCCCAATTAAGTACACCATCCGTTCTGTACTGGAACCTCTGGTTGGGTAGTTTCACTAGCATACACTCTGATTTCCTAGTATAGTACTCGACGTCTAGTTTCACGGCCTCAGTCTCGCATATATTTAGCGTCGTTGGAAATCATCGGCATGTGGGGCCAGGAGGACCACGTCGTCTGCATAGCTAATCGAGTTAACAGAGCAGCCGTCAAGATGACACCCAAACAGGCCTTTACAGTTGATTCTAGCTGCGCTCACAAGGTAAATTCGAGGCACCTTGCTTACACAGATTCTCAACTTTTCAACATGTTGTAAGGTGATAGGGTACTTTATTCATGGAGGATAATGGAAGGAAGCACTTATATAATAATAGAACAGTGATAATTTAGATTGAATTGAAAACTCGAGTCACTGATTCAAGAAACCAAACAAAATAAACAATTTCAGCACTTTAAATAATCAAAACAGCAGTTCTCATTTTCGGGAATGCTTTACACTCAGAGAAGAGCATTAATCATTATGTACATCGTATTAATACATTTCCAATATATTTGATCTTCAAAACAGACAACAGAGTATATTTCAATGTAAACTTTGTAAATAGCATCCCATAAATTGATGCTTATTATGCTCTGAGAAAGTAGGCCTTGGCGGTGAAATTCCCTTGTGTATTCTAGGTGAAGGAAAGAAAATTATATAAATTGAGTTTGTTGTCCATTGAAAATCAATTCTTCTTTTCATTAATATTATACTATGCCTGAAACTGGAGAACGTGCTTTTAGTATACTTCTATCCATTGTTCAGTAAATGAGAAAGGACAGCTATGCTGTCTGTGTATCATAACATTTAATAAATTGACGCCAGCTCCGTCACAAAACAACTGAAAAAAGCTTCCCAAACGTTGTTTAGTACCAAACACAAACTGTTAGAAGCGATTTATGATATAAAGCCGGTGATAACAACCTAATTGGCCATACACCTTATATTAAACAACGAAGCAATGGCAAGAACCCACGTGCAATGAAACTGCCTTGAAACAGATTGCAAGACACAGTCGAAGAGTCAACGCAGTGGCCCAGCACTTCTTGGCCCAGTTGCGCCATGCTCTTCACCGTCCACTGTACCACCACACAAACGGCATTCAGTTGCTCAGCGGCAGCGTCGAGTTGCTTTCCAGTCAAAATTTGATGCGGACTCAGACGGATCTGTGAGCCACGAGGTTGGCCAATAAAAGGTAATGGGTGAGCCATCAACAATAGGCCTGAGGTCGTCAAAGCAGAGCTGAATGCAAACCGTCGCCAACTTGCAAAAGCGGCTGCTGAGACAAGCATGCTGTGGCAGTCCTAAACCGTCGGGCGAACAAGCAATGGTAGCTTTGTCAACAACTTTGAGACAGTTTCAGAGCTTGTTTGAGACACATTTGGGAGAGTTCTTACGTCATTGGAACGGTTTTGAACAATATTTGGGATTATTTGAGACGGCTTTAGAACGGCATTGCGGCAGATTTCGGACGGATTGGGACAGGTTTGAAAATGCGTTAGTATAGATTGGGGTTTATTTGTGGCTGAATTGAGACGTCTTTTAGAACGACTTTAGGGTAAACATAGAACGTCTTTCCAAAGGCGTGGGGAACCATTTGGGACATCTATGGGACGGCTTTGATACGGCACTGATACGGCTTTAGCTCGGTCATCGGACGGTATTCAGTAATCGAGGAAGTCAGCTGCAAGAACAGGAACAATTACAAGGATTTAGTGAGTTCTCTACTGACTGAAACGATGAAAACGATTTCTAGGGTAGTTTGCTATTGCAGGAAACCTAATGAAAGAAATGGAATGGGGGCGGGTGTCATAAATATAAAAATCTCAGACAGTGCAATCAAGGCATTATTGAAAACCTACTACCTCCAAATTACTTGATGTTTCGTATGAGGGAACAGAAAAGAATGTGGTGTACTCATTTACGTAGATGGAATGCACAAATATTTACTGAAAAAATATTGAAAAACCCGTCAGGAAATATGTTTGAGTGCATAACCGAAATTACAATAAAAGATCGCCAACATTACTAGACATATTATATCTATGTAGAAGGGAGTCCGAATTATGACAAAAATGCTATAAGACTACGCAAACATAAAATTTCTGAAAAGTAACGCAATTAAAGTTGCATAAGCCAAAAAGAAGTGAGACCTAACGCAAGCGCACATGTCAGCGGAAGGCGTAAAACACACAGTCCGTAAAGGGCGATTGGAAGGAATTGTGCGATGAAAGTATCAAAAACTGGCTAACGTCATACTTGACGAATGCCCTTCGGGTATGCGGGGATACTGTCCTACAATCTCATCCGCACTCTCCGCAATTTCCTGAACCCCTGACAAAATAAGAGTTAGACGCCCACTGACCGGGTCAAATCAGTTCCACTATCTTTAGTTCCCAGCGCGGCCGGGGGGCGGAAGGTCGGTGTCCGGAATGGCGCAAAGAGCACGACGGATTGGCCAATCAGATTAGTTGGCCATCGATCAGCACTGGACCATCGGATGGCCGGGGAAAAGCCAATTAAAGCTGGGCCAAAGCCAAACACAACGAGATAAAAACAGCGTCCAGGGATTAATGAAATCCTTCAATCAATGGCGAACTTTGTTTCGGTATCAGGGTTACATTTTCCAGTTCAATCCAATAGTGGAGGGTTGCTTTACAAAAGAGTGTCAGGGGAATGATCTATTGGTGGTGGAGGATTCATGTGTTGTGAACATACATATTATTAACACATTTGGTACCAACATAGAGACCCAATGCAATGTTTCATATTTTCAGAAGTAGTAAATTTGTGGGTTTTCGAACCAAATGCAATGTTTATATATTTCAGACAAAATATCATCTCTAGCATGTCAAGCTGTTGTAATTTGCATACACGTAAAAAAATATGCACAATTTTTAGATCGGATATCTCGGAATTCATCACTTCGTTCTCTTTGCGTTGTGGGCCTCAGTCGTCACCGGGATTAAACTGATCATTTTAGCCGTAGCAGGGTATTGGAGAGAGTGCACCAAAAGAGACCACCCCTGCTGTGCCAACACTGTGTTATCCACTACCCATTGCCAGATGATTGATGTAAAGGTTTTAATAATAATTTAATAACTATACTAATTGCCATCCATACAAGTAGTTGGGTGTGTGCACATATGAATGTGTATTAAACTGATTGTTCATCCATATATGTATGGAGGTAGGAGCGCATAGGAATGTGTATTATACTAATTGTCATCCATATAAGTAGGTAGGTGTGTGCACATATGAATGTGTATTAAACTGATTGTCTTCCATATATGTAGGCTGGTGTGTGCACATATGAATGTGTATTACACTTTTCGTCATCCATATATGTAGGTAGTCGTGTGCACATTTGAATGTGTATTTGTATGTGTACATGTATGATGGTATATTGTGAATTCCATTCAGTTCGATGAAGGCGAGCCAGCAGCACTCAAGAGATGAGTTGCGATGTATTCTTTTCCGATTTATCAAACTCATGCACATGTTTTATTAAGATTTTCAATAACATATATTGTGAATCATGTTTTGAAACATGATGTAGCTACAAACCAGCCACCGACAGATGCGCTGTCACGAATTCACTTTATCTCTCGTTTCGCTTATTCAAATAGCGCATATAAAAACTAAGTTTGATGCCTGCATGAGGCTAGTGTTTTCTTCTACAGCAAGGGTGTAAGAGGCTAGTGTTTGCTCCCACAGCAAGCTGTATTATACCTAAATATTGAAAACCCATTGCGAGACGATGGAATTTAATGATTTAATAATAATAATAATACTATCCTATCAATGGCGTACAAACAATTGAGGCATCTGGAAATATTGAGAATATTGTAATTACGTGACCATTCGTAAAAAGCACTGTAATCGGTAGAATTGACTGCCTCTGCGTGTGGTGAAGCTGAAACTCGGGAGCTCCCACGACTTTGCCGCAGATGCCCAGGCTTTGATAGCACCACCTTCTGTAATCGTGGTTCAAGAGCTGTAAAGAAAGTTTCGAGACCATTTTCTCTATTAAGTTTAACTAATACTGATGTTCTAATTTCGATCGATATGTTTGTACGTTTTTCGAATAATTTTAATACATGATATTGGACGTGAGGATGTGATGAAAGTTTTACTACTTACCGTATGAACCATCTAGATTTTTTGTAATGCCCCTTTCTTCATTGTATTCAATGAACTTATTTACTGCCTTGGGATTGCAGGTGGACCTTTGTTTGTTACTCGAAGGCTAGAAGCTATCAATAAAGTCGACCATTTTACAAATGAAACAATCCCTTGACGGAAAGTTGTCATCAAAAATGGAACACTTTGAGTTCGGCCATCCCCAACTGAATAGTTCCTGCTTACTCTAGAGTCATTAATATTGATCTTATTTCATTGACCACCACCTGTTCACGATGTGTTTTTTTTCCAGACGCTTGTCAATATCCAGAGCAACAGTTTATTTAAAAAAATGGTTTCTCTAGCTACATTTATTTTGGGTACGTTTGCCTAACATGTTTGTTAGCATCTCTTTTGATGATGAACGATCTACAAATGATAGCCCGATGCAGTAACTTCCACAACCCTCCACCTTCAAGGCGGCGTTTTGTGTTGGAAAAAGACGCCCGCTCTCGCGATTAGGCGTGACAAGGTCGTTGGAGAGGACGCAGACTAGACCATAACGAAGTGCGTGCGATCTCGGAACGCGTCTCCGATCTTTCTGTACGTGCCTGAACACTGATCAGCCGCAAGTGTCACCGCATCCCAGTCATAATGGCGTCACACAATGTCCTTTCATGTTCTTATTTCTTGATAATATCATTTTATTGTGATATTTATTTATTTAATATACTTACGGTGGCCACTGTTCACGTTTTCAGTGGATTTTGTTTTAAGACAACGCAATTTGAACGTCATCCTAATCTGAAACATGGGGGATACTAACCACAATAGATGGTTATTCCCGGTCCAGGGGTAGATTTTAAAGGTGAAATCTAGGGAAATTATCAGTTTGTGAAAACAAGAAGCAACATAATTGTACGTTATCTATTTCAACAAGTGACAGAAAATTCATAGTATCTTTCATAAGGTTTCCTCGGCTATGAGCATCCCAAATTTGTGGATTATTCACTCAATTTCGTAGGATGCCGGACAACAAAAACCTTTGTCAGAGCGGCCTTTTCTTGTCAATGAAATGTTCATATAACGTAGATTTCAGCTTGTTAAAATCCTTACTAATCACAGCGTCTGAGTGCTGCCGCTTCCCTGATCAGAGCCGCGGTTCACCCGAAATCTTGTTCATGAGGCCTGGTCACGATTACCACCTTATGTGGACCATTGATTTTTATTGTCTGCCCAGACAATTTGAAACTTAGCTTTAAACAATATTTTTATTACGACAATTTGTTTTCACAACAAACGAAAATAGGAAGATATCTCTGAAGCTCTCCAGAGGGCGACAAACCATCCATTAACTGACGTCTCTTCTAGAAACAATATATCACCTTCAACAAATAAGGTGTATGTCCCCCTCTGTCATTTCATCTATAGATGTATTGTTTGTTCAATACATTTAAAAGGCGTGCCATTACGTTCAATAGCGAAAGATAATTAGTTTTTGGTTAGTCTGTAACCGGGAAAGCAAAGTGGACTTTTCTCCCGTGGAATTTAACTTCACATAGAAATTTATCACGGTACCATATGTGGACAAAGCTTATCAATGGATAATATTAACTACGTTTCCGATGAGTTCCAATATAGAGTGAATAATATAATAATCGAGTGAATAATATAATTTTCAGCTCGACATTTGAACTCATTGGAAATCTAATGCATATTATCCACTAGGAGGCTTTGTGCACATAAAGTATCGTAATAAATTCATATGTAAAGTTATATTCCACGGGAGAAAAGTCCAGTTTGTTTTCACGGTTACAGACTAACCAAAAACTAATTTTCTTTCGCTACTGTACATGATCATGTGAAGCTGCCAAAAGGGGAGCCCAGCGTTCGCGCTAAAATTATTCCCGCACACGCGCACTATCGCCACTTCACTTCACCTCACTGGCATGGCCTGACACTGTCATAACCGCTAAAAATCTTTCATCCCACGTGCTTTCTACCTAACGACGATTCAGCCCACACGCATTTTTCACCACTTCAAAATCTGCCACTGTCATATCTGCCACTGTCATTTCAGCGAAACAGGCGTACCAACCTAACAGTTATCACTTTAATGAAACTTCAATAAAAAAACGCTAAAAAACGGCATTACGTACCCAACAAAAATACGTATGTTTGCCCCGCGGGTTAGAAATACGTACCTTTGCCCCGCGGGTTAGAAACACGTACCCTAGGTTAGGTTAGGTTGGGCAGGAAAAGTTTCATTAAAGTGATAACCGGTAAAATGGTTCGACTGGTGGCTGATTCTGACGTGGGCTGAAACAGATTTTCGCCAGAATGTCACTGGC
>SDVV010010703.1:0-16141 GCA_016164225.1 Gammarus roeselii
TCTTCCTGCTCGCTCTCCCGCTTTAACAACTCGTCAAAATACTAGGCCATCTCTCTCACTTCTTCCCGCTCGCTCTCCCGCTTTAACAACTCGTCAAAATACTAGGCCATCTCTCTCACTTCTTCCTGCTCGCTCTCCCGCTTTCTCACCTTCTTCAACTTTTTCCAGAGCATCTTTTTATTCTTAGAATTCAGGCACAACCATCTGCCCCACCTGGCATCAGCGTCCCTCTTAGCTCGCCTCACCTCTTGTTACTTCTCTCCAGAGATGTTATAGGCTCGCCGATCTCGCTAACAACCTCTCCTCAAAGGTTCTTCTCATCCGCGCCATAGTCAGTTTGACCTCCTCGTTCCACCACTCGGCGCATTTCCTTCTGTACCCGCTCACACGGCCCACACAACACGCATTTTTTGCACATCTCAGCAACGCATCGCCGAACGTATCCCATTCTCCTTTAAACATTCCTTTGGTCCTGCCCTCGCACGCTGTCATATTCCTCACGACGCAACGCCTGATAAAATTATTCAGCTCTGCTTGCTATGTTCAGTTCGTTCACCTTCATTACCGTTCTTCCTCTTCCTATTTTTTTGTTCTCATATCACCTCTGCTCCACTGTTCATTTCCCTTCCACAAGTTGATCGTTGACATTCCTCCTCGAAATCAGCACAAAATCCATCAGCACTCTCTCCATCACTGTACCAAGGGCCATTTGATTTAGGTCTCATTTCCACCGGAGCCTCAACGTGAGTCATAATAGGCTCACCCATATGTCTTGGTGATCGTGGATTCCAGTAGGCTCGTACACCTCTGTGTGCGAGAAAAACAACGTTGTCAAAGTTAGAGCGATTTGAAAGTTTTAGTCGTATCAGACGCTTGCTGGTGCACATACGGAAAACGCTTAGATGAAACAGATCTCTACTTTTAATCATTTACAACTTCAAGAGTTATATGTACGCACGGGTAGCATCGTCGAGACTGTTACAAGGTTTACGGCTACACGGACAAAGTCAGCTCCGACAGCAACGCAACACGACCTAGAACGCTACGCGTACACTTCATTTATTCAGGTAAGACTCAGACGAAACGGTCTAGCTCAGTTACAGTAAAATTTATTTATTCATGTAAGATAAAGAATCAGATGAAATGAATCCCCGCCTCCAACCACTTAGAACTTCAAGAGTAATATGTACGCACGCCAGTGCGCATTGATAGTATCGTCTAAATTGGTACAAGGTCTACGGCTTCGCGGATCAGATCAACTCCAACCGCAACGCATCATAAGGTTTAAAACAGCAACGCGGTTCAGGTTAACCACAGAAATTACATATGGTCCGTGCATGCGCAAGCAAGCACAGACTAAAGAAACACTTATTCGCAAACAGGAACTCTTGCACAAATACACTAGCATCATTTTGATTGACAAAATTGTGGATCGTAAAGAGGAAAGAAAGGACAGGTTCCTCATGTGCTGAAAAACTGCTCAGATTATTGACATCTCACTCATTGTTTAAGGGGATAGGGTGGAGGGGCAGAGGCCATTTGGGTCCAAAAAGAGCCCGATGGGTGCCGGAGAGCAACCCAAGTCCCCCGGGTTCCCGAGCTCCCCGGGTCCCTCGAGCCCTCTCGTCGCACTCTACTCGACTCGCCTCAACATGTTTCGACTGATCTCGACGCACCTCAACAAGCCTCGATGTGGCTCTCCCCCTCTGCGTCAGCAATCCTGTGGACTGTAATAACGTATTTTTTCTACTTAAGCATTTCAAGGTGGGAGCGGGGTGGGGGAGGCAGAGGTCTGTCGGGTCCCAGGGGCCTCAAGAGGGTCCCAAAGTTTCTCAATGGGGCCCTAAAGGGTCTCAAGAATGTCCCAAAGAGCCCCTGAAGGGTCCAAGCTGATCCCATAGTTTTCCTGGACTTCCAAGTCCCTCGGGTTCCCGAATCCCGCGGGTCCCACGAGTACCCCCCATTCCCCCAGTCACCGTCTCAACCAGCCTCTTAATATAATTACCAATGCAAAATTGATCACGATGAAAAAAAGGCACATATAAATAATAGAGCCCACAAAATAAGAAATCCTAAAATAGATTGGTAATGATCTATAAAGTGAATAATCATCCATCCACCCCGATCTCCATGGGCCATCCTTTAATGCGTACTTCGGAGAATCGCGCTTCTTGAACGGGCCGCTTCCAACCACCAGCTCCCGCTCCATGCACAAAATAAATCGGGTACTCTCCATTATCATTTGTACCGGGACTGCCACACCTTCCTACCACTACATCTCCAACTCTTGCATTCAGGTCACCAAGTACACCTCCAAAAATCTCAATACACTCACTCAGGTCAGTCCAAAATTGCTCCTTCTCCTCCTCAGTCATCTTGCTACTAGGTTCGTAAGCACTCACAAGCCCCCGGTTTTACAAAACATGACTAGAGACTGTACGGACTGCGCAATTTGAGAGCAACAGTGTGGTTTTAGGAGTGGTAGAGGA
Source organism: Gammarus roeselii (assembly GCA_016164225.1). Classification (NCBI taxonomy): domain Eukaryota; kingdom Metazoa; phylum Arthropoda; class Malacostraca; order Amphipoda; family Gammaridae; genus Gammarus; species Gammarus roeselii. Next base: position 2,490 of record SDVV010010703.1, read on the forward strand.
TGCGACGATCAGAGTTTTGCAGTGAGACAGGTATGTGAGAAGTACCTTGCAAAGAGAAAGGACGTGTTCCGAGCTTTCATGGATCTAAAGAAGGCATACGACAGGATTGACAGAGAAGCGCTGTGGACGGTGTTGCGTTTGTATGGAGTGGGCGGACATCTGTTGAAAGCGGTGTAGTTTCTATGTTGGCAGTCGAGCATGTGTCAGAGTGGGAAGCGAGGCGAGTGATTGGTTCTCAGTGAAAGTGGGACTGAGACAGTGCTGCGTAATGTCTCCCTGTCTGTTCAATATCTATATTGATGGAGTGGTCAGGGAGGTGAACGCGAGTGTGCTGGGTCGTGGCTCGGAACTGTTGGAAACGAATGGGTGGAGCTGGCAGTTGAGCCAGTTGCTATTTGCGGATGATACGGCCCTGGTTGAGGATTCAGAGGAGAAGCTATGTAGGCTAGTGTCTGAGTTTGGTAGAGTGTGTGAGAGGAGGAAGCTTCGAGTGAACGTGGGTAGAAGTAAAGTAATGAGATGCTCGAAGGCTGTCGATGCGAGCGGAATTAGTGTCCTGCTAAATGGAGAATTGTTGGAAGAAGTTCAGTGTTTTAAGTTTCCCGGCTAGCATGTGGAGAAGACTGAATTAGTAGAAACTGAGGTGAAATTGAGAGTGAAGGAGGGGTGTAAAGAGTTGGGTGCACTGAAGAGCGTAATGAGCTGCAAGACGTTGGGGATGGAAGCAAAGAGGGGGCCGTATGAGGGTGTCGTTGTGCCAACTGTGCTGTACGGAGCTGAGACTTGGGGGTGAGAGCAGAGGAGAGGATAATGTTGAATGTTTTCGAGATGAAATGTTTGAGGAGCATTGCTGGAGTGTCGCTGAGAGACAGGTTCACTAACGACGTGGTTCGCATCAGAACGGGGATGGTGAAGAAGTCAGAGGAGAGTTGATTCGCGTGTTCTGAGATGGTTCGGGCACATGGTGGGGATGGATGAAGGGAGATTGGTGAAAAGGTGTTGAAGTCCGAGGCGAGTGGACGTAGGCCTAGAGGGAGACCGAAGTTTGGGTGGATGGATGGAGTTAAGCAGGCGTTAGGAAGGAGAGACGTGAGTATGGAGGTAGCAAGAGAGCGTGCACTGGATAGGTGAGTGGAGAGTGATAGTGAACGGATGAGTTTTGACGCTGTCCTGATGTGCTTTCCCGCCCCAATAGTAGTAGTAGTTTGAGTTTGTTTTCCACCGGAGTCCCAACGCGAAGTTGATGCAGATTCCCCGGTGGGCAATTGAAGAGTGGCAGAGTAGGTGCAGCGTAGATTCTGAGACGCTTTAACGTAGATTCAGAGTAAGTTTAACGACTATTCAGAGTAGGTCTAACGTAGACTCGGAGTAGGTCTAACGTAGATTCAGAGTCGGTTTAACGTAGATTCAGAGTAGGCTTAATGTAGATTTAACATAGATTCAGAGTAGGTTTAACGTCGATTCAGAGTAGGTTTAACGTCGATTCAGAGTAGGTTTAACGTAGATTAAGAGTAGGTTTAACGTAGATTCAGAGTAGGTTTAACGTAGATTCAGAGTAGGTTTAACGTAGATTCAGAGTAGGTTTAACGTTGATTCAGAGTAGGTTCAATGTAGATTCAGAGTAGGTTTAACGTAGACACAGAGTAGGTTTACCATAGATTTGGGAAGAGGGAGCAAAGGTTCCAGGATTTAGAGGGGCCTCAAGTGGGTCCTACAGTTTTTCAAGAGGGTCCCAAAGGGTATCAAGGGTATCCCAAAGGGTCCAAGTGGGTCCCCCCAAATCCTCCCGGTCCTCCAAGTCTCCCGGGTTTCCGAAACCCCGAGTCCCGCGGGTCCCACAAGTACCCCTCTTCCTCGGGTCACCTTGTCGCTATGAAAAAAGGGCAGAAAACATAAAAATAATAAAGCCCACGAAATAATAAATAATAAAATAAAGTGTTAATGATGAGGCTCGCGGAGAAGAAATGACAGGTTCATCATGCGCTGAAAGACTTCTTAGATTATTGACATCACACTTATTGTTTAGGGGGATACGGTGAGGAAGGGGGGGGGTCGAGGACCAAAAGGAGCCCGATGGATCCCGGAGGGTAACCCAAGTCTCCAGAGTCCCCTCGTCTCAGCTCATCAGGGCTTGTCTCGACTCATTTTGACCAGTGTCTACTCATCGCGTTCAACTCGACATGTTTCAACTGATTTCGACCAGCGTTGACGCGGGTCTCCCCCCCTGCGCCGGTAATCCTGGCGACTGTAATAACTAATTGTTCTACACAAGCATTTTAGGGCGGGAGCGGTGTGGGAGGGGAACGAAGGTCCCTTTGGTCCCGAAAGAGCCCGATGAGCACCGGAGGGTATCCCAACTCTCCCTGGGTCCCTCGAGTCTCCTCGTCTTAGCTCATCTCGGTTTGCCGCGAATCATTTCGGCCAGTCTCGGCTCGTCGCACCCAACTCGACTTGCCTCTACATGTTTTGACTGATTTCGACGCACCTCGACCAGCCTCGACGGGTCTCTCCCCTCTGCGTCAGCAATGCTGTGGACTGCAATAACTAATTTCTCTACTCAAGCACTCCACATTTATACATTCCTCTGTGTATGGGTTTTACAGCTTTGGGAGGGGGGAAGCATTGGTTCCAGGATTCAGAGGGGCCTCAGGAGGGTCCCACAGTAGTAGTAGCTGTTGCTTTACTTCTCCAACGGAGTCCCAACGCGAAGTTAATGTAGACTACCCCGCAGAGCAATTAAAGAGTGGCAAAGTAGGTGCAGCGTACATTACCAGCAGGTTTAACGCAGATTCCGAGTAGTTCCAATATAGATACAGAATAAGTTCAACACAAACACAGAGTAGATCTAACAGATTCTAAGTAGGTTCATCGTAGATACTGAGTAGATTTAACGCATAGTTACCGAGTAGGTTCAACGTAGACACAGAGTAGGTTCAACGCAGATACCGAGTAGGTATCTGCGCTAACATTTTTTTTTTCACTTAAGCATTTTGGGGGTTGGAGTAGGGTGGCAGAGGTGTCTCGGGTCCCAAAAGAGCCCGATGAGTCCCGGAAGGTCCCCCAAGTCCCCTCGTCTCAGCTCATCTCGGTTGATCTCGAATCACCTCGGAGTCTCGGCTTGTCGCGCGACCAACTCGACTCGCCTCAACATGTTTCGACTGATCTCGACCTGCCTCGACGCGACCCTCGCCCTCTACGATAGTAATCTGTGGACTGCAATGGTCAGCTGTTCTACTCAAGCATTTCACATACATACATTTTTGTGTGTATGGGTTTAATAGCGTGGGGAGGGGGAACCAGGGTTCAGAGGGGCCTCAAACGGGTCCCAAAGTTTCTCTAGGGGGTCCCTAAGGGCCCCAAGGGCGTCTTAAAGGGCCCCGGAAGGGTCCAAGCGGATCCCCCAAATTCTCTTGGTCTTCAGAGTCCCTCAAGTCTTCCGGGCCCCGCGAGCACCCCCCACTCCAGGGTCACCTAGTCTCAGCCAGCCTCGATTAGTCTCGACTCATCACCGCACCAGTCGACTCGTCTTCACTCACCTCAGCCTGCCTCGTCCCCTCCACGTACAGTGCCGTTCAAGACTTACGCTCTCTAAGATCAACATAAACATTATTTCACCATTTAGCCATCAAACCGCCTAGCTGTGCTCGGGCATTTATTAGGCGCCCAGGGAGAGAGCAAATTCTCCCACCGTAGGTTGGACTAGACTAACTAACACACCGCTTAGTGCACCTAGGGCCCCTGCGGGCGTCTAACGATACATAATTCTATAATCAATACAAAATAGATCACAATGAAAAAAGGGCAGAGAAAAATAATAGAGCCCAAGCGAGAAGAAATACTAAAATACTAACAAAGTGTTAATGATCTATAAAATGAATGATCATCCATCCACCCCCATTCGATGCCTAGATTTGATTTGAGCCTCATTTCCACCGGAGCCTCAACGTGAGTCATAATAGGCCCCCCCGTAGGGTGCGACAGTCATTGATTCAGGTAAGTTCGCACGGCCTTGTGTGCGAAAATATTAGTTTTGTCAAGATGAAGTCGGTACATGTTTCAAATGTGGCATGTTCGCGTACTAGCGCGTACAAGAGAGTAAAGAGTTCCCGCGTATCTTCGTAAATGTATAGTCATCTCTGGGCGTAATGGGGTGGAGAGACCACCTCACTTGCACAGGTGTTTGGGATTTATACAGCTTCGTATAGTCCGGTGTGTTTTCCGAAAGCAATAAGCTTTTCACGGTAGGTTGGGTCCGTGAGCAGGCTTTGTAGGTAGCACGGGGGATTTATGAACGCTCGTCGGGCTACCGCGAGTGCGTTGCAATCCATCAGTAAGTGTTTCGCGTTTGGTCCTATGTCGACATCCATCAGGTGGTTGTGAGTTATTCACGTGTGTCCCGTGCACGAACGGTTGATGAACACTCGGTCTCTTCTGTTGGTGAACTTTGTTTCCCATTCTCCGACTGAAAGAATTTTTAATCCACTGTTGCCACATTTCAACCCATCGGGATGTTATATGGGAGTTGATAATAGGGAACCAGTCCCGGTAATGTATTGCGAAAACTTGGTCTTGGTGAGTTGATGCCAGTTTAGCAAGCGAGTCCGCAAGTTCGTTTCCTCTTTTTCCCGCGTGTCCGGGAAACCAGCAGAATTCAACTGCCTGACCCGTCTCGGACATCTCAGAGATCGTGCTGCATTTCACGTAGAGCGGATGTTCGTAGTGCAGTGTTTCAAGCTGGGTGAGGGCACTCAGACTGTCTGAGAATACAACGTATTTGGGGAAGTGATCTGTTTTGGCAGTAGAGATGGCTAGTTCGAGTGCGTGGAGCTCCGCAGAGAACACGGAGGCCTCTTGTGGGAGGGTGGTTGGGAGTGGAATGTTCCCGCACACAGCGGCGGCTCCCACTTCGTCCGCGGTTTTGGAGCCGTCGGTGTATATATGGCGGTGCTCTAAATTTTCTTCCTCAAGTATTCATAGGAATTCCTGCCGGTACGCGATGGTTGGAGTGGTTACTTTAGGGTAAACTTGCAGGTCTAAGTTGACCGGTGGTGGGTTGATCATCCACGTTTGTGGGTTAATTTGAAGAATTCGGTAGGAGAATGAAGGCTTAATAGCGTTACGATTGATGTTCAGCGAGGTCAGCAGGTTGTCCACACGAAGGGAAAACGATGGGCATATGTTCTTTTTAGCCGCGAAAAAGCGCTTATTGGTTATGTTTGTGATGTGGCTGATTGCCGGGTTGTTGGTGAGACTTCTTGTCTTAAATCGATGCCTAGAAATTTGTAAAAAGTTATGCATCGAACGCGGAGAAAGGCAAGCGACGGTAAGAGGAAATATTTTGTCATCTCATTGGTTATGATACTGTCTCAGCGCGAAGTTTTCAAATGAATATTGGTAACTTCTTGTGCCCGGAACGATTTGAGGTTCTCGTCTACACCGGGCATCGGACACGTTTTTCTTTCAATTTCAAACTTGGTACAAAGACAGTTTGAAAATTTTATCAAAATGGTAGAAAAACATATAAAAGATGAAACAATACTTTACTTGGCTATAAAGCAGGGTATTTCAACAGCCATATATACACTACATCTAATTAAACAAGCTTTCAAGGTGAGTTCTTACAATGGAATATCATTAAAAAACTAAAAATTGCGAGTGCCTCAACAAAACACTGGTAAAACCTACTACAATTGTTAGATCAAAAATACCCAAGGGAATCTGGTTTCGTACTAATTACAATGACTACGGAGGCATAAAAGAGGGAAAAAAAACACCGGAAGAATCAGGAACATCAAAAAAACTAAATCGACATGTATGTGTAGTAAAGTTGCCTGCACATTATTCCAGATGCGGTAACCAACTGGACCAGAGCAGTTGACGCAACTAATGAAGTCACGCCTCGGCTACTATAAAGAACACTGGTTAGGGTGTATGGAAGCGCAGTTACGAAGCAGGGCGACACAAGCCGCAAGCACCGATGCGTAGCACAGCGCAACAAAATATTGGTGTGAGGGGGTATGTAAGATTAGTTAATTAGGCTCACAAAAACTTAAGTTAGCCTAGACGCGGGTTCTCAATCACGATCAAATAATATTGCTAACTTAAGTTAGTAACTTCCAGGGACCTTTTTTATGAGAGTTGGCGACTCGAAGCTCGCGACAATGAAGCGTAACGATATACAAATGAGATATTTACAGGAACAAGCGTGTAATTAACGCACCATGACGGTTTTTAAATATAAAAACTTGACTGGTCACGAATTGATAGAAGGAATGTTTCAATCTTTGAACTTGGAGCGAGTGAAATATTGATGCTTAGATTCTAGTTGCCAGTGTATAATTGCACGGTAAAATTCATGAACATCTTGTGGAAAAAGATGATCAATGCGAGACCGTGGTGCAAAAATAGTTGAGCATAGTAGCAAAAATTTGGGAGGGTGGTCAACTAAAACACGCTGTCGTCAGAAAACGGGCGGTCAGCACGAAAATGCTATAAGATTTAAAGAACTACCTATTTTACCGCAATAAAATTTCAAGTCTCTCTTGGAAACATGCATCTAACTCTCGCTTTGACTTATTCTGTACTTAACAAAACTTACACCAAGACCTAGTAGGAATTAATGTACAGTTCAACTTTTCACAGGCAAATATCACGAATCACAAGTGTTTTAGGCAATGAGAAAAGGTACGTCACAGACTACGAATGCCTGCTGATTATTGAACGTCATAAATTAAAAAAATCAAAGATAATTGCCAGTATAAACATCATTCATTCCTTTAGGAGTATATTATCTCCACTGAAATAAACTTTCACGCACAATAGCGTTTATGCGTTCTATGCGGCGACAAGCTACCTCTAGCACAGAGAACAAGAGGCCATTGCATTTGAGCAGTCACGAGCTTTATACCTGCTGGGACCTGTTTAGTGCTTGAGGCTTCGCGAGAGCAGCCCAAGAACGGCAGCTGACAAGCGCCGGGCGGGGCTGCGGACAACAGCTGACACGGATGGTAGCAATGCTACGACGAACGAACTCAATCTCCTATTAAATACTTGGGTAGGTAAAAAACGAAAACATGGGCGACATCACCATTTTGTTACCGCCTTCTCGCCTGTGAAGGAAAACAAGCCTAGCCTAAGACGGTACTAAAAATAAGGATACCCGCGCAGATATCGTCGGAGTTAGCAGGAGTGAAGGATTAGATTAGAGTGACGAGGCTTTCTAGCGCGCTGACTTACCAGCAACAAGTGCTACATCAAGCTTTAGTCAAATTTTAGATCAAGTTGATTGTGTTTACTACTGCGTGAAGCTAATGTCCATCACGCTGCGAATGTCAAAGGTATGCACGGGTGCCACAGGAGTGGGAGTGAGGGAACAAAATTTAACAAAATGTTGTCTACAATTACAAAGCGTTGGCACTGGCCGCATGTGACGAAGAACATCCCAGCGAGAGAAGATAGACCGCCTCAGCGCAACACCCACTGACTCAACAGGACAAAGAAGTAGCACAACGTTAAGTCGAGTCAAAATGATGAGAAACTTGCTCGAATTTGGTATTTACGAGGAAGCTGACACGCTTACATCGCAACAAGGAAGATAAGGCTTGCTGTTAACGCACCAAGAGAAAAGGGCAAAATACTTCCATGAAAACCAACACTGTTAGAATATATATCCCCGTGGGAAAAAAATCGATTAGATTTGCTCTCTGCTAATACTTGCACGTAACGATAGTGATGTGCATTACGGACGACACCGCCTCATGACTGTCCTTCTGAGAAGGGACTACTACATACAGTTAGTTACTACGAAATGGGGACTGGCTGGTGTTAATTTATTAAGAAGGGGTATTCAGATTTGTTTTGATTTGGGCCTCATTTTTTCCTAGAGCCTCAACGTGAGTCATAATGGACTCCCCCGCATTCAGAATATCCGAATTCATAGAGCCGGGAGCTACCAAGATGTATTTATGTCTCCAATAAGAGGACGAAAAGGAGAAAGAAGCGTTTAAAAACATCCGCGGAGACAACAATTTTGCCGGAGCTGCCTAGAGTACGACTAATGTTTAAAGTACGTCTCCATTAAGAGGAGGTTTCAGAACATTTGATGCGACAGTGTCGGGGCTATCTGGCGTAATTTCTACTTTTGTGGATATGGTGTCTATTAGGAGGAGGTGTTCAGAACATTTGAGGCGACTGCGAGAGTGCCGGGGGCGGCCTGGGCATCAGGAAGGTCCCGTCGAGGTCGTTTGTCGTGGCGGAGGCGGTGCTGGAATGGCCGCTGCCGTCGGTGGCTGCCGTTGACAGACGTGAAAGGTCGCTGCTACCATCCAGTCGTGATAGTCTACAGAGTAAACAAGTATAGTTAGTGGATGGCTCGGTGGGAATACGTTTGCTTAGTCCACGTCTGCTGCTGCTGATCACGACAGTCACGTTAACATTAGACACTAGATTAAATTAGAGCGACGAGCACTTCTAGCAAGATTCAGCATAGTTCTGGCGCCAACCCCAAACCAACAACCAATGCTGCATCAAGCTATAAATCAGTATTAGACTCGAAATAATATTTACTACTGCGTTAAGTCTCTGGTCATTAAGCTGGAAATGTCAAAGGGTGCCACAGGAGGTAGAAAAACTTTTGTGCTGAGGACATATGGTACTATCACTCCCCGGGTAGCAGCAAGGAGGAGTCATCACTCGACCTACCCTGCTCCAGATTCGCAGGCGTCATTAAGGTGTCGAGAGCAATGCACCCCAACATCTGCTGAGGGGGACAATGACGAGGAAAGACAAAAACTAGGGATCCCATGCATGATAACACCAAGTGTAGGGAGTTTCACGCACGAGAACAGCAAGAATGGAAGAAAGGGAGAAGTTGTGTAAAAATGCAACCTTGGCACGTTTAGCCACCTAAAACGATCAAATTTAGGACCGTTGTGCCAAGTCTATTGGGCGAGTTGTTAAGAGATATTTTGATTAACATTGCAGGACATATAGACTAAACATAAGATGAAAGTGTAATAAATAAAAATAGAGTAAATTCAGGATTTGGAGAAGTAAGAAGAGGGTATTATGAAGTAAAATAAAAGTTCACACACACAGCGGAAAAGAACAGTAAACGCTGTCAGGCTCTGCTGCTGTGACACCCATGGTAGCCATGATTAAATCACACGAGTAAATCAATGGATTTGTTTCTTCTCATTTAAATCAAAATTTCATGAAATTGTTTTTAAGCAGTTATGGATACATCTTTAGTAAAATGTGATCATAGAGTTATATGTACAATAGGCTTTGTAGACTAGGCTTGCATTGGTGATACATAGCATTTTTTTTGTTCATTTATACCATTTAATTTGTGATTAATTTAAAATGACGAGTTTGTGACCATAGTTGATTAATGGCGCTGTATTGCTGCAAATGATGAATCCTATTTGCATGGGTCTGAATCACAAATCGATATAATAGGGGACAAAACTAAGCATCAAATAGTGACATACTGTACCGTAAGTCAGTGACACAAAACTTGCTCCTTGCTAGATACAGACACTACGCCGCATCCCTCAGAAAGGGGGGGTGACCGACGGCAAGGCGCACCTCACACCCTAATACGCCCACACTCACACACCTTAGCCCTTTTGTGCTAAAGGGTCCGGCCGGTACCCCTTCAACATATACTCTGGGTCACGAGTGCAGTCCGAGGACCCGTCGTCAGCAGCAGGGCCCGAAAGTTTTCACTGGTTTACCCCCGCCGCGTCATAATGGCCGGGCTCTCCCCACACACGACCATCCCGACAGCGGGATGGCAGCGGCGAGAAAGCACATCAGAGCAACGTCAAAATCAACCATTCTCCACTCACGCCTGTTCATTGCACGCTCTCTCGCCACCTCCACGTTCATATCTCTCCTTCCCAACGCCTGCTTTACACCATCCATCCACCCAAACTTCGGTCTACCTCTAGGCCTGCGACCACTCGCCTCCGCATTCATCACTCTTTTCACCAATCTCCCTTCATTCATCCTCTAATGCAGTACTTAGGTATTGCAATACTTGAGTATTACTCAGTCTAATTCTCAAATCTTGACACTGCATAGCAAGAAAATATCAAAACCTGTAGCTATATAATCTAATTTTAATTCTAAACTGATTGGTAACGCTTCCAGATCATTAGTAATATCATAAGTAAAATATAATCAATGCAATTTTAACCATAATATATGAACTGTGTGTATTCCATTAGTTATCAGCTATTTACTGTATAGAGACATCGAAATAACACGTTTCAAACAAGACAGTTCAATTGTGAGGCACGAGACAAGGATAACTCATTATGAGTCGGCAGCAAAGAGTCTAGGGGAAGTTGGTCATGTGATATTTGTGTGCTTGTGGTTGTGTAACACCGTTACTGGCCTTGTGACTCCAGCGCACTAGAAAGCCTTGACACTCTAATCTAATCTACTGGCTTTGTGCAATCCAGTGTAAGAAATAGATTAGGAGCTGCAAAAACAGCTAAATTCGTTTTCATTGCAAAGAGGCTTCATGGTAATAGGAGAGCAGATGATCATGATCGTATTATCCGAGGTCATAGGCAGTAAGCTCCCTAGTAGGTTCTTCGTTACTACTCACTACACTAGTCATGAGTCACTAATTATTAGCTCACTATTGAAGTCTTTCATATTACTGTTAGTTCAAGTAGCAGGCTGGTAGCTGTCAAGTACTCAAGACTAAGTTGTTAGGATCATATGCTTATGCTTGGCTGCTCTTGCACACTGGAGTAGAGGATTAAATCTTTTTATTTGTTTATACATGTAATTGGATATTTCGATATTTCTTCAAAACTAATAGCGTCAGCATCTGGCCTTATCATCGTGATTTTTACACTGATTTTAGTATGTTTCGGTATCTGTTTTAAAGATACACGTTTAATAGTTACGAGGGTGGTTATTTATTGGTTATGCTTGTTGCTTATAGATACAGCAGCTTCGGTAATTTTTTTTCACTTTGATTTAGTTTGACTTTGACACTATGGTCTGTGGCTTAGGAAATAGGTTTTTGCATCTCTTATACTTGTCTGTGTTATTTTTTCAATAACAGGAGAGAAGGCGGTTGAGTGGGCGAAAAAAATAGCTTCGTTGTATGAATTTAATCTTTGCTAAGTTTATACTTCAAAAGGTAATTTTCTGATAGGATATTTTCTCACTTTAGTAAGGCATGGTAACTGCTGCATAACAACAAAACCCGAAGAAGCGTTAAAAAAAATCAGCTCGAGGGCTGAGCGGGCAGCTTGTTGGTCTCACCTCGCACTAACTTCCATTGGAAGCTGAATGTTCTAGGTTCGAATTGATTAGATTAGAGTGTCAAGGCTTTCTAGTGCACTGGAGTCAATGTCCTTCTGGCACCGAACGTCAAACCAGCAGCCAGCGCTGCATCAAGTCATCGTCAGTCTCCGAGATTGTTTCGACTCACGGAATGCTTAGGTCACAAATGTTTATAGGGATAAAGGGAGAGGTCACAAATGTGTCCTACTCAAAGTGAGCAAAGAAAGCAGTGGTCCTCCAGGATGGAGGAGTCTATCGGTAGGTAAGATTAACTATGATCAATTCACAACAGATTAGATTTCAGCGAGGATTAGATTAGAGTGACGAGGCTTTCTAGCGCGCTGGAGTCATCGTCCTTCTGGCGCCGAATGTCAAACCAGCAAACAGTGCTGCATCAAGTTTTTCAATGTTCAAGTTAAGGTTTACTTTTGCACAAGGGCAAAGTCCTTTGCACGGCGAACGTCTATGGTATGTAAGGGTGCCACAGGAGGTACAGGAACACCTAAGGTGCTGAGGCCATATGGTCCCTGCACTCCCCGGATGGCAGTAAGGAGGAATAACACACTACCTATCCTGCTTCAGAGCCCCAAGGATTAGCAGCAGTCCTGAAGGTGTGGGCTACGCGCTCCAACACCTGCTGAGGGGGAAGATGAAGAAGAGACAGTAAACGGGGATCCCATGCATGAGATCTACACTAGGTGTAGAGAGTTTAACGCATGAGAACAGCATGAATGGAAAGAAGAAGAAATAGTCTTAGAAAAAGGTTGCATGAAAGAAAGAGCGCAACTTGACTGTTATTTGCCACCCGAAAGGAGAATAGTTAGAACCGGTGTGTGAATGTTTAAGTGTGTGTGTGTGTGTGTGTGTGTGTGTCTGTGTGCGTGTGTTTGTATGCAGCGGCTATTTGGAGAGTTGTTCAGAAGGAGTTTGAGACAAGTTTGAGGAAATTTGAACTAAACATAAGATACAAATAAGGTAAATAGACAGTCGAGCAAATCAGGATGGGGGAGGAAAGGAGAGATAGTAGGGTGAAGAAGAGGGAAGTCTGAAGGAAAATAAGGGTGTTCACCCCCCCGGTTGGGCTGTGACGTGACTTTGTGCGGCCCGTGAACCTAACAGATGCCTTGGGGGGGGGGAGTGGGTAGACCAGACTGTTGTAAATAAGACAAGTAAGAAAGTGCAGAGGGATGTAGGTGCCGGAGCATCTCGTAAGAGATTTGATCTTCACCAGGAGCAGAAGGGTTGAAGGTGCGAATGGCACCAAGGATTTCGCGTACCGTGATAGGTTCATTGTAAGGTATAAGGGTGTTTATGGAGAAGTCTAGATCATTTTGTTCTGCAGTACGCTTTGGGATACGGAAAGCTGTACCCAGAATCCGAGCTGACGGAGGAGTAATGTGTCGCAAAGAGTATAGAGACTTCTTGCGGATTGGTGTGGGTCGTTCCCATCATTATCAAGGTTGGGGGTTGAGAACAGTACTTCTCAGTCATTTTTCGTATGCGGGACCACACTTTAGACATGTGTGTGTTCACATTAATGGTGGACGATACGAAGTTTTGCCATGATTATCTTCGCGATAGGAAGTATGTATTTCGTATTTTTGCAGTTTCTCCCTAAACGTAATTTTATCTGCTACTGCTTTGGTGCCCAGGTATCGATTGAATGCACGCTTCCTTCGCCGTTTTGCTATTTCACACAGGTCACTCCACCAGGTTGTCCAAACTTTGCGCGGTGCTCCCTGGGTTATAGGGATGCTGCGACCTGCCGCGTGAAGGAGGGTACTATTAAAATTTCCAACAATCTTGTCACAGTATATATCTTGAGGTGGGAGAGGTGTTGTTGTATAAGTGGTGAACGCTTGCCAGTTGGATTTACGCATTATGGCCCAGAGATCCCATGGATCCTGACAGCCCCATTGACACCTATCGTTTCAAGGTCATCCTGTTTGGAGCCACTTGCTCACAATTTATCTTGAATGCAACAATTGACCACCACTTAGAAAAGTATGGTGGACAAAAGGACATAACAGACAAGATTGTGTGGGGAAACATTTCTCATACCCTGCCAACTAAGACATTCCATTGTTAACCCATGTGTATATGTGTTTCGATAGTGGAGGAGGCTTGGTGTCGTGTTTGGTTTCCTGGGGTTTAGCCGGGGAGAGTAACACATCGCCCCCCCTTTCTTCACCCCCGGTTCTTTGAAGCGCGGGAAATCGACCTCCTTTCCCTCGAAAGCACTTCTAGACTTGTAAACAATTGAGAATGAAGTAATGCGAATAAGTAATGATTAAAAGAGAATGAAGTGATACAAATAAGTAATGATTAAGATGAATGTCTAT
>SDVV010010704.1:0-16141 GCA_016164225.1 Gammarus roeselii
CGTTTGACCCCGAGGTGTAGAGTGGCGTTACCGTTTGACCCCGAGGTGTAGGGTGGCGTTACCGTTTGACCCCGAGGTGTAGAGTGGCGTTACCGTTTTACCCCGAGGTGTAGGGTGGCGTTACCGTTTGACCCCGAGGTGTAGAGTGGCGTTACCGTTTGACCCCGAGGTGTAGGGTGGCGTTACCGTTTGACCCAAGTTGTAGGGTGGCGTTACGCTTTGCCCCCAAGGTGAAGGGTGGCGTTGCCGTTTGACCCTAAGATGTAGGGTGACGTAACCGTTCGACCCCAAGATGTAGGGTGGCATTACCGTTTGACCCCAATGATGTATAGGGTGACGTTGTTGTTTGACCTCAAGGTGTAGAGTAGCGCTACCGTTTGACCCCAAGGTGTAGTGTGGCGTTACCGTTTGACCCCAAGGTTTAGGGAGTGTTACCGTTTGACCCCGATGATGTATAGGGTGGCGTTGCTGTTTGACCTCAAGGTGTAGAGTAGCGCTACCGTTTGACCCCAAGGTGTAGAGTAGCGCTACCGTTTGACCCCAAGGTGTAGGGTGGCGTTACCGTTTGACCCCAAGGTGTAGGGTGACGCTACCGTTTGACCCCAAGGTGTAGGGTGGCGCTACCGTTTGACCCCAAGGTGTAGGGTGGCGTTACCCTTTGACCCCGATGATGTATAGGGTGGCGTTGCTGTTTGACCTCAAGGTGTAGAGTAGCGCTACCGTTTGACCCCAAGGTGTAGAGTGGCGTTAACGTTTGACCCCAAGGTGTTGAGTAGCGCTACCGTTTGATCCCAAGGTGTAGAGTGGCGTTAACGTTTGACCCTAAGGTGTAGGGTGGCGTTACTGTTTGACCCCGAGGTATAGGGTGGCGCTGCTGTTTGACCTCAAGTTGTAGAGTAGTGCTACCGTTTGACCCCAAAGTGTAGGGTGGCGTTACCGTTTGACCCCAAGTTGTCGAGTGGCGTTACTATCAGACGTGAGTCAAACAAATGAGCAGCTGCTGTAAATAAGAGACTTGTCTCGCATCATAAGCCTAAACATTCTTTCACACTACAATTGGAACTGAACCGTCAAGGGATAAGTGCTTAGCTGTAAGAACAATCTCGAGCTACTATACACCCAAACATGTGGAACAGGAGTATCTTTCAATGAACAAAAGGGGCGGGCGAGTGTTAAATCTTTTGTCGTGGTGAAGAAAACCGTTGCTCTTGAGACCACGCGTGGTAAGGACCCTTCCACAACAGAGATGTTGACAGTTTTCCCGTTATTGGCGACATTATACGGCAGTTGAAGTATACATTAAGTGGGCCAATGACAAAGTTCAGGCTGCCATGATAACTGAAGGATTTTACTCAGCAATGTTCTTCCATACAAGATATAAAAATGCAACTATGGTCAATTTGCCTTCAATTTGTTAATACAATATATTAGTTGGCAAATCCCACTTCAGGATTACACTGGGAAAATCAACAAATTTATCAATCTATAAGGATGTCTCGTAAACTCGATAAAAGGGAAGAGATTCCTATCAAAGGCTATCAAAAATATAAGCACGATCCTCCCCTGCCTCGCATTCACGCGTTAGTAGTACGTATATAAACAAGGTCCAATCCCAGGTAAAAAGGCGTAACGCTGCGCTTACCATAAACCCTGCCAATCCGCACTTCGATTACCTTACTATAGCACAAAAGCATGTAATGTTCGCATTCACGAAGACCAATGACCTATCAAGGTACACCTTGTGACATCAGTACCAAAAATACAAACCGCGTTCAGCATCAATTAAATGTTACTTGTGCTTTCTGGGTATCACGTATGCCTAGTGCATGCAAGTATATACAGCAGGCTCCTTTCACTCCTCCACTCCAAGTCTGGCATTTGATCGATTTTTATGTGTCAATCGTGTGGTCGACCAATCAAACACATCCGCCACTCTTTCAACGCAATTCGCAGTTCTATAGAGGGGGATAGGTGAAATCCTTCTTCTATTTTATACTCTTCCATCATAACTAGCTGTACTTCAATTATTTGGTGGGGTTAAGGGAGACTTGAGGTTGGAGTCGTCAAAGGTATTCTAGAAAGCATCGTCTACGCGAGTCAACATTAACACCAACGACAGTAAGGAGAGCAACACAATCAGCTGGCTGCTTGTTTGCTAATAAAGATGCAGGTACGGCTAGAGCCTATCACAAAGCACGCTCTCAATTTGATCATCTCTTAGAATGTCGTTCAACTAGAAACGCTGCTTATAAAATAAAGACTTCAGTAGAATTACCCTATTATATCTCACCGTTTTGACGACAGCAATACAATTGAACATAAGGTATCGTCACTACCACAAGATCACATCACGACTGTCGAATCATGAACTCACGGCTGAGGGGACAGTGATGTAAGATGTCACTTCAGTAAAACGACACCACCACTGATATGACTAATCTGCCGTAAAATGACGCCACTGTCGTAGAATGACCGCATGGCAGTAAGATGAGGTTTCTTCAGTAAACGACGCCTCCATTGAGTAGTGGTTACTATCGCAAAGTGACATCACTTTCTACAGGCCGGTTTAAATTTAATCAGAATGCAGGAAACTATAAGCACGATGTAGTACTGACCTAAAGTGAACAACGAGCGGTAAAAGTTATTGAAGCCTCTGCAACTAGGTCCACATATGTTCTTCACCACATACGTTTCAACACACAAGAGATAAGTTTACACACATAACATGGCCAAGTTCAGTCCTTGAGCGACTGGTCTGTAGCCGCCAACCTTACCGACGCCATCATTTAAGTCTAGAGGCGATGCATTTGCGCGCACAACAGAGAAAGGAAGCTTATTGGCGATTGCAATGTTGTTCCCATTTTCTTCCATCGCCGAGAGAAGAATTAGAATACAGTTACGGTTCAGAATCGGACAAAATTTACCAGTTCCAAAACGTCCCTCTTATTTTGGGGGAAACGCTGCAGGTTTCTGCGTGTGCTGCTAGACGACATGCATCTGTAAATGCACTTGATAATATATAATATAGTCTAAGTACACTCATTACACAGGACACATTATACGAACCGATGTTGCATCATAAATAACTGAAGTAAAGCGGTATGTAGCAGTTGGTTATGAAGAGTTTCTTGACCACAATAATATGGTCAAAATTGATCCCAATAAATATACTATCATGAATATTCAGCTGTTAAAACACACTCACCAATTTCAGAAATTTCCAAATACACGAACTGTTAAAATCAACACAGTTGCAGTAACGGTAGTGAGGGTGAGACACCTCCTATGAGCGGATCACAAAGTTATTGCACAAATTTAGGCCTTTAAACGGTTAATCTAAGCTTAGGTGATCGTCCAATACACGAAGCGTTAGTCCGTTGCCGTTACACTGCTCAAAACTGGTAGATGTTGGGCAATGAGTACTTGTCGATTAAATGTACTCCAGTAAGGTCAGGATGATGTTCCGATAGATACCCCTAGGAACCAGACCTGACCTAATTTAAACTTGTAACTATGGTGCGTAACCACACTGTAATACTGCTATAGCTACTGGCGTACGCGTAACCGATAAGCCCCGCAGTATACAAGTGACATAGAACCAAGTCCACCTACGACGACGGCACACATTAAGATACCAACTTTTAGTCAATCACTTGGGTCTCAGTTTCATTACGAACACCAAGCAATATATCCAAAGCGATGTACAGCTTACTAAGCACACCCTATGACTTTTCTTAAATTTTGGGTCGCTCTTATGTTTTACACCACCGCTCTAATGGGGTGCGTAGAGAAATTACTCGTAAGTTTCTCTGTATTGTGCAGACGCTTGATGTCAACACTGCCTGCCTCCTCATTAAGGCGAAATGACTTTATGTCTATGAATAAATGTCTGGATATACCTTAATTGTTGTGCAACTCCAACAGCTTATCTCATTTATTCATATTAAGGACGTAACCTACTTTCTCATAATATTAGCAATCATCATTCAAATACCTTCAATTCTTAATTAAGTGACTACCAGCTGGCCCAATATTAAGGACGTAACTTTCTCATAATATTAGAAATCATCATTCGAATACTTTAAATTCTTAATAAAGTGACTACCAGCTGGCCCAATTAGACCACTGTCGAGATCATTTATTAATACATATTTAGTAATAACACCACCACAAACACGAATCGATTATTGAACAAAATAACAGACAAGCTCGATTTCACCTTGGTACAGCGGGTAGTTATCCAGCGCAACTATTAGTAGTCCACAGTCATCACTGCCACATGAGTCTTCTCCACAACACTGATCAGGAACGTGACTTTTATCAGTTTCAATATTTCCGATCCACTGTTTACGATTAGTTACACTATCAAATCAAGATTAGTTTTTGAACCCGGCACATGAATAGTATTAAACTTCTCAAACACGAACCTCGAAGACCAATGAGCAAGTTATTATTTATTTCTGAAGGGCATGAAAGACGAGAAGATTGTGTCGACTGACTGCTTCAGGAGCGACCGCCGTCTTTCCTGTTCTCCCAGAACACGTTTCGTCAGAGAACAGCACCATGCAGCTCACTTGAGAAGAAGGAAATGAATCGTTTCGCAATGTTGTTTCCGAGATGCATGCAACATCTAGTAACCTTTCCAGATCAGACCTTTCAACACCAACGGACGACAACCACAAGTTGAAATATGGAGACAAAACATTTGAATCTTCTTTTTCCGTTCAACTATGATAAAATTAGACAAGAAATGTCAATGAGTTGCTCTCAACCCACCAAATACATTCGGGAGAAATAATACTCTTATTGCTTTCAGGTCCCATCTTTTGGAAGACTACGGGTTTCCGGTCTACACCTCGAATTCGTTTTCTTTCCACTCCTGAAAATCAGTGATGAGCCGAGTTAAGGCTATGCATGACGCGTCTGGGAGAAACATTCCACGATTAATTAGAGGCTTAGGTACCCTCAGACTCTTCCCTCCACCCGACGACTGAAGGCAGATTTAGGCTCTTCCCTCCAGCCGACGGCTGAAAGCTGATTTAGGCCCTCTCTCCTCCTCCCAAGGACTGCAAGTTGAAGAGGCCCACGGGGAAGGTCTTGATCTGCGTCTGCCACTGCGAGGAGAGCTGGAAGAACTTGACGTTGGGCCACTCTACGGAGTCTATGGTCACTGTGACGGGCCCTGCGCGGGTGTTGGCTAGCACGCGGGTGACCCCATCCACGACGTCACGGCGGCTCTCGCTCTCACGCTCCCGCTCCTTCTTTTTTCCAAGTCGCATGATGCGCTTCTTGTTCTCCTTGGTTGCGTAGGAGAAAGTGAGGGCGGGAGGAGGACCGCCGTCACGAGTGGTGTCGGGGGGCAGCACGATGCCGAGAGGGGCCAACCGGGCAACCTGAGTGGATAGAAGTTTGAGAAATAAGGTCGGACAACCTGAGTGGATAAAACAAAGTTGAGTAATAAGAACGGGCAACCTGAGTGGATAGAACAAAGTGGAGTAATAAGATCGGGCAACCTGAGTGGATAAAACAAAGTTGAGTAATATGATCGGGCAACCTGAGTGGATAGCAAAATTGGGAAATAAGGTTGGGCAACCTGAAGGGGTCGAGTAATGGTGGGTGCAAACAATTAACATTTTTTTGGAATCCGTCCAGATGCAATATACGCTGGGAAGAATGGTGTTGAAATCCGCTTCTAATTAAGGTCGCGTATTTGTTGGTTTCACATCACTTAAGGACGTTATCAAGCACCTATATAGAGCGCCCTAGGGAAGATCTCCACCCCCAAACTCTCTTACCTGAAAAGTCCTTAATTTAGGACGCGTTGTCTTCCGCGCCGACCAGAGGCATTCCTAATTTAAGACAAGTCGTCATAGACGTCCTCAGCCGTATCTGGAGCGTCCATAAGAAAGACCCTGACCCCATAACTCGAATAACCTGCAGCGTTTTTCAATTAGGATGCGTTGTTTTAGTCGTTCTAAGCGCCTATATAAGGCCTCTGTAATTTACGACGCGTCGTTATAGATGTCCTCAGACCCAACCCGGGGCATCCCTAATTAACGATACGTCGCTAAAGAGATCCTCGACCCCTGTCTGGGGAGCCATTGATTAGTGACGCATCGCTATAGACTTCTTCAGCCTCTACCTGAGGCATCCTTAATTAAAGAAACTTTGTTACGCACGTCCTCAGCCTTTACTTGGGGCGTCCTCAACAAATGACGCGTCGTTAAGGACTTCATCAACTTATATAGGACGTGTCTAGCAGACCGTTTTCAGCCCCTACCTGTAGCGTCCTGAAGGACGTCTTGAGTGTACAACGCCCCCCTCCTTCCTGGCGTGCGCTCTTGCTGCCCCCGTCTCGGTCCCTGTCCTCCCTGTCTCGGTCCTTCGCTCGGCTCTGTTGCCAATAGTCCACCTGCAGCTCCAGGGCTTCGCTCTCAGACAGGGTGCGGGACCTGACCGAACACGATTGAGGTTTCGTTACTGCTCGTGGCAGGAGGAGCGATGCGGGGAGGCAAGGATAAGGCAAGAAAACACTTGTCATGACTGACGGCCATCACCGAAACCGGGAACCAATGGCTGTGTCACATAATTAGTTCGTGCGGTAAAAATTCCAATGTTGATCTTGAGTATCTATTATTAATTACTCCCGTCATTAAATATTTGAATAGTTTTTAAATTTTGTTCATTTTTGAACAGATTTAACCAGTTATCAGACAGCTTTTACTCCAAAATCTACATCTTCTATGCGCTTTCATTCACCAAACATACTTTTAATGAAGATTATTAATTATACATGGAAGCTGTATGAAACATATCGACAAACTAGCGGTCAAAAAGTCAACAAAATATTTAAGAGTGTTCAAGGTTAGATTTACAGATACAGACACTAGGCCGCATCCCCCAGAAAGGGGAGTGGCCGATGGCAAGGCGCACCTCACACCCTCATACGCTCACACTCACGCAACTTAGCGCTTTTGTGCTCAAGGGTCCGGCCGGTACCCCCTCAACATACACTCTGGGTCACTAGTGCAGTCCGAGGATCCGTCGTCAGCAGCAGGGCCCGACAGTTTTCACTGGTTTACCCCCGCCGCGTCATATTGGCCGGGCCCCCCCCCCATTCACGACCATACCGACAGCGGGGTGCCCAGGGCGGGAAGGCACATCAGGGCAGCGTCAAAATCAACCATTCACAACCATTCTCCACTCACGCCTGTTTATTGCACGTTCTCTCGCCGCCTCCACATTCACGTCTCTCCTTCCCAACGCCTGCTTCACACCATCCATCCACCCAAACTTCGGTCTACCTCCTTCATCCATCCTACCCATGTGCCCGAACCATCTCAGAACGCGAATCCACTCTGTCCTCCAACTTCTTCACCATCCCTGTTCTGTTGGTGATCCGGTCTCTCAGCGTTACTCCAGCCATGCTCCTCAAACATAATAGCTTCTCCTCCGAATCCGCAACCAGGGCCGTATCATCAGCAAATAGCAACTGGGTCAACTGCCAACTCCGCCCATTCGCTTCCAACAGTTCCAAGCCACGACCCAGCACACTCGCGTTCACCTCCCTGACCACTCCATCTATTTAGAGGTTGAACAGCCAGGGAGACATTATGCAGCCTTGTCTCAGTCCCACTTTCACTGTGAACCAATCACTCACCTCGCTCCCCACTCAGACACATGCTCAGCTGTCAGCATAGAAACTCTGCACCGCTTTCAACAGATGTCCGCCCACTCCATACAAACGCAACACCCTCCACAGCGCTTTCCTGTCAATCCTGTCGTATGTCTTCTCCAGATCCATGAAGGCCTAGAACACATCCTTTCCTTTGGCAAGGTACTTCTCACAGACCTGTCTCACTGCAAAAATCTGATCGGTACACCCTCTACCACTCCTAAAGCCACACTGTTCCTCTCCAATTGAGCAGTCTGTGCAGTCCTTAATCCTTTATATCAGCACTCTCCCGTACAACTTACCAACCACACATAACAGACTGATACCTCTCGAGTTGCAGCATTCATTTTCATCTCCTTTGCCCTTATATAGCGGAACAATGCAGGCACTGCGCCACTCACTCGGTACCACGCCTGCCACAAAACACAAGTTCAGTAACCTCACCAACCATTCGACAATCGTTACTCCACCTTTCTAGAGGCATTCGGTCGCAACGCCATGCAAGCCAGGGGCTTTCCCTGCTTTCATCCCGTCCACCGCCTCCTGCACCTCTTCCCTGGTAATGCCCGCAACAAGTCTTCCTCCCAAAACTGGCATCCGAGCACCACCACCCACAGCAACAATGTCAGCCTCTCTGTCATCCTCGACATTCAACAACTCAGGTTAGATATAGATATGAAAATAGCGAGCTGATGAAAATTAGACGACGGCCGTCACAGCGGAACAATCATGTCTCCCAGCAACGAGTTGGAAGTGTAAATAATTGCACGATTCGTTGACAGCAATCACGATAATTAGCATTTCATCGATGAGCGCCGGAATGTTCACACCAGTCAACGTCACACGAATATCAATCAAGCCATGGACATAGTGTTATACACAGGCATAATGTTGTTTGAAATTAGAGTTTAAAACGCTTCGTCAGGAAGTTGTGTTGTGCTGCGCCATGTGGACGTACCAACATCTAAGGTTGGAAAAGTTGTCTGTACATCAATCCATATCAATGAGATGTTTGTCCGTAAGGTGAACAAGTCATTGTTTTTGTACATCTAATTAAATAAAATGAAACAAATTCAAATGATTTCAGTAGAAGACGAGACAAAAACAAGCGCAAAATGAAGAAAACACAAAAATAAATTCAAAGTAATAACATTCCAAATGGTCTTCATTTTATTGTAATGCTTCAGAAGAGCTTCCAAATAATGTATTGCATGCCATGATACCTTGACAAACTGTAGAAGGAGAGGAACTTTAAAAAAAAATTAAGTTCATTAAATAAACATTTTTAGACAAATACAGCCGCAAGGCCGAATCTCACAGAATGGGGGCGGGCGACAATAAGAAGCATCTCACACTCCTCTTATGCATGTTGCATACTTTCCAAAATTGAGCTCTTTAGGAATAAAAAATGTTCCGGTCATGACCCCGCAACACACACATCGGGTCAAGAGCGAGGCCTGAGATCAGTGTCGTCAGCAGCAGGGACCAGCAGCTTACACTAATTAACCCCGGCTGGGTCATAATTACCGGGCCTTCCCCACCCCCCGTCCATCCCGTTTCTCAACGATACGCCAAGGGCGGGAAAGTGCATAAAGGATTGCGTATCCACAACATACTCTCAAGCTATTTTAACAGTGATGTCTCTTCTCCTAAACGCCTGCTTCACGCCATCCGTCCACGCCAACTTTGTTCTCTCTGTAGGCCTACACCCTCTCGACATCAGTTTCATTGCCTAATCTCCCATCATCCATCATCACCGTGTCCGAACCACCTCAGATCACGCGAGTCTATTCTGTCCTCTAATTTCGTCACCACCCCTGCTCCTAATCAATCGTCAATATCGATCCTATCCCTCAGTTTCACACTGGCCATCGCTCTAAAACATTCCATCTAGAAAACATTCAACCTCTTCTCTTCCGCTCTTTCTTGCCCCCTCACGTCTCAAGTCTCGTAGAGCAGTTGGGACAACTGTTTTCACGCAGCCATCCCTTTGCTTCCAGACCAAAGGTTGAACTCTCAAGCGCGCTCGACGCTTTACGGCCTTCATCCACTCAAGATTTCACTACTGTTCCTAGTCCAGACTTCTCCATATGAGAGCACATGTACTTGCAAGTTTTTTTTTTCAATAACTAGTTGGACACTGATACCGCGCGCGTCATTCCACGAGAATCTGAGTTATTTACTTTGCCCACATTAACTAGCAGCATCTTCCTCTCACACAATACAAAACTTGGACACTAGTCTACACAGTTTCTCGAAGCTGCTACCAGTGCCGTATCAGCCGAAAACAGTAACAGACTGAATAGCCAACTCCGCTCCGCTCTTAACCTTGATCCAAGACAACCGCATTTACATCCCTGACCGCTCCATCAATGAGAGATTGAACAGCCAAGAAGACATAACGCAACTTAGTCTCGGTACCCATTTCACTGTGAACACGCCACTCACCTCCCTCCCTCTCTGACACATGCTCTACTGCCAACATAGAAACTCTATAGAGCCCATAACAAATTTCCACCAGCTCCTTACAAATGCAACACCTTACACAATACCTCCCTATCAGCCCTACTGTGAGATTTTTCCAGATCCACGTGGGGCCTGAACACATCCTTTCCCTTTGCAAGGTACGTCTCTCAGACTCGTCTCCCTACAAAATCGAAACAACCTTCAAAATTTTAATTCTTGCCCTCGGCGTCTCGTTGAGAAACGGGATGGGCGAGGGTAAGGGGAGAGCAATTATGATACAGCAGAGGGTAATCAAATGAAAGCTGTCCTCCGGCACTGATCTTGGACCTCACTTTCATCACAAAGTGTGTGTTGTGGGATCCATCCGGCACTGATCTTGGACCTCACTTTCATCACAAAGTGTGTGTTGTGGGATCCATCCGGCACTGATCTTGGACCTCACTTTCATCACAAAGTGTGTGTTGTGGGATCCATCCGGCACTGATCTTGGACCTCACTTTCATCACAAAGTGTGTGTTGTGGGATCCATCCGGCACTGATCTTGGACCTCACTTTCATCACAAAGTGTGTGTTGTGGGATCCATCCGGCACTGATCTTGGACCTCACTTTCATCACAAAGTGTGTGTTGTGGGATCCATCCGGCACTGATCTTGGACCTCACTTTCATCACAAAGTGTGTGTTGTGGGATCCATCCGGCACTGATCTTGGACCTCACTTTCATCACAAAGTGTGTGTTGTGGGATCCATCCGGCACTGATCTTGGACCTCACTTTCATCACAAAGTGTGTGTTGTGGGATCCATCCGGCACTGATCTTGGACCTCACTTTCATCACAAAGTGTGTGTTGTGGGATCCATCCGGCACTGATCTTGGACCTCACTTTCATCACAAAGTGTGTGTTGTGGGATCCATCCGGCACTGATCTTGGACCTCACTTTCATCACAAAGTGTGTGTTGTGTGATCCAAGGCCGAACCCTTTAGCACTGAAGGGTTAAATTTTGGAATATGCTCGACTGTACGAGAGGGGTGTGAGGGGTGAGAGGGGTGTGAGGCGCGTCTCGCGGTCGGCCACTATCCGTTCCGAGGTCTTCGGACATGCGTTCGTGTCTCTAAAATTTGAATTAAAACACCACGTTGCATTTGATTGAAGTACTTCACACGAATGCATTGCTTGCCATGATTACTTTACAACTTTAGAAGACTTGACCATTTTGGTGAGATCCTTACAACAGACAGGCGGACGAGCGGACAATTATACACTGTGTTGAGTCAATATAATATATAATTTCGCTGAAAAAAACACTGTGTTAGACAATTTATTTAGTTGCAAGAGCTGGGAGACATAACAAAACTAGACACGGTACAGTGTAGGATAATATGGAATTAAGTAATAACTGTAGAAAAAAAATTGAATGAAGCATTTTAAATCAGCCGTGCTTACCAGTTTTAGGGAACCTCTATAATATAACTTTTGTTATCTCGATTTTCTTGATAAAAACTATTTCTCTGTAACGTAGTAAGAGCCATAAGATTCAGCATTGCGCTTCTGCTTTTATTGAAATGAGTCTTGAAGAGAGAAAATTACAGAGAACGCATTTTCGTTGAGCGATTTAGACTTTTTTTTCATTTTACTCGGGAATTTCGAAACTTTTCAGTTCCTAGACTGTCCTTGAGTTTACAGGTAATAATGAAAAAAAAAACTGACTGCCCGACGCTAATTGTCTTGCTAGTTACGGCGTGGCGTCTCCTGTGTTTGGGGGTCTCGGTGTTTTCTAGGTACAGCGGCGCGGCGTCTTCCGCCTCCCGCTGTTTCGGCCGGAGCCGAAACCCCCAACCCCTTCCCTCCTGCCAGTCTCCATCATTCGTGAGGGCTAGCAAAGCTGCTTTATCGTAAGGAGTGGATTGTTAAGATAGCAGGGGGAGAAAGAGGCCCGGTATGGCTCTTACTAAATTATAGAAAAATAGCTTTTTATCGATAGAATTGAGAAAACAAGTTATATTCTCTTCCACTTCGTAAGAGCCATAAGGTTTAGCATAGAAAATACCATCATGTAGCGCAAGCTGGCCTATGCCAGAAGAGCACAGAAATGGGATGATCGGCTGCGTCTTAAGCAGGGTGTTCCCAAAGAAGCGCTTGCCAGGTAATGGCATGATAACACGTCTGTATAAATGGTGATAATGGCTTTACTCATTGGCGAACACGTCTGTATAAATGGTGATAATGGCTTTACTCATTGGCGAATACAATAATCGTCAACAGCAGCAAAAAGCGGCAAACTTATATGCGGGCCTAAATAATATTCAAGTATGGGTAAATACAAATATGGCGTTGTGGCAATGGCAGTGAACATACTTGCTCAACGCGGCAAAAAACAATATGCAGGCCGTGAGCATGAGCAACCAAAGAGTAGGTACGTAATCAATACATATTGCCCTCCAGAGAGGGTGGGCGAACCGTCCGGTAGGCAATAAATTTGAATTATACCGGTACCAACAATGTGAACATGGCTAGCTCCTATGGTAACAGAGTTGTACTGCAAGTAGGGTAAAGGAAATACATATCCCAGAATCCGTAACCTGAAGGCGTTGCGTAAGATGTCGCCGCACGCGATGGTACAATAAGTACGTACAGTAGCGAAAGAAAATTCGTTTATGGTTCGTCTATAACCGAAAAAACAAACTAGACTATTCCCACGTGGATTTTAACTTTATGTGAAAAAATTTTACGGTATCATTTCGGGAAAATCCTTAGTAATGGATAATCTCAATTAAATTTACAATGAGTTCAAATATCGATCGAAAATTGATCGTTGAAAATTTCACCTAATCTTTAATCATAATTTTCTTTCGCTACTGTACGTACCTTGTGATAGGTAGAGAAAATTTTGTCATTAGCGGATGCGATGTCCGAAACATATGAGGCGTGAATCTACCTAGTTCCCAAGGAAATGCAGGGTTGGTTAGGCCTCTCCACTGTAAAGAGGTATCTGTGCACGAATTCGAGGGGCGACCTCCAAAACGCCACGGATATGATGTCTTGAAGCAGGATTCCACGCGTCCAAGTGAGAGACGAGGCATATTTACAGACATCGTGAGCTTTAGTGAAGGCAACCAGATGTAGTGCCCCACCGAAGACGATTCGAGAGGCTTGCCGGAAGTAGGATGGATGAACAGAAATTCATTGTGCGATGGACATCATGCTGTGTAGGCTTTGAGTGTGGTCATAGGGCACAAGCTGAGCGCCACGCCATCCGGCAGCAGTGAGGTGATAGAGATGAGCGGTGGCGTATGGGTGAGCGGGAGTGTGCTGCTTCCGAAGCAGTCGCAACGAATGAATGAAGGAGCCCGGCAACGAATGAATCCTACGATAAAGCAGCATTGCTAGCCCTCATGAATGATGGAGCCCGGCAGAGCCCGCTTATATAGGTAAGGAGGGAGAGGGTCGTGGGTTTGGGTGTTTCGGCTCCGGCCGAAACAGCGGGAGGCGGGAGACGCCGCGCCGCAGTACCTAGAAGACATTTCGACCCCCAAGCACAGGAAACGCCACGCCGTAACTAGCAGACATTTAGCGGCGGGCAGAGTTTTTTTCTTTTCATTATTACTTATAAACTCAAGGACAGTCGAGGAACATTGAAGTTTCAAAATTTCCGAGTAAAATTAAAAGAGACACAGGTCTAAATCGGTCGAAAACTACGTTCAACGAATAGTATCTAGATTCTCCCGTAAATGCGTTCTCTGTAATGTTTTCTTTTCAGGATTCATTCGAATAAAAGCAGAAGCGCAATGCTAAACCTTATGGCTCTTACGAAGTGGAAGAGAAAAGGTACCTTGAGAAAACACACGAGACTGATTTCAGTATAAAAGGACACCTGATAACGGCCGTTCACCGCAACAACAATTGAAGGCGCTTACGTGGGCAGGTGCGAGGTGTTGATGTTGGGGGAGCTGGGAGGGGTGGTGGAAGAGTTGTCCCCCGCACCTGACCCTCCCAGTAGTCCAGCCCCTGTTTGTGGAGACCCAAGTGACCCGGGGGATCCGATGGCGGAGCCGGTGCCGCCCAAAGCACCCGAAGTGGCCCCCACACCCATGGAACCTGAAAATAGTGGCATGAGGTTGTTTTTGTACAGCTCCATTCTGCCTCCTAGACAGGTACTTTACATGCAGCCCTTGCCAGGCTCCTTGGTCGTACTTATGATTCTTCTGCCTTAGTCATCAACTCCAGGGCCACAGCAGTTACGCGGAACAGAAGTCTAGCAGTCAAGCAACTGTCCTACCTGATCCAGAACTGTGTTCACTGATTGAGACGGACGACAAGTTGGACGGTAAGACATTTGTGGAATGTTATAACCAGTTAGTATTTCAGTTGGTCTATATCATTTCAACTTCATACCGTCTAATTGATCTCCCACCACTACAGGGGTGGTGTCCTTGAGAGGTGATATGCTGGGCAAACTAGGCTCGCAAACACACATAAAGAGCCTTCCTACGACAGTCGCTGAAGGCCCTTCAGCAGTTATACAAAACAAAAAAGGAAAACAGTAAGACAAGTGGACAAACTACCTAAGAAACAAATTCCATGGCCTCTTTCAGTGGAGTTTGATATGATGAGCACTCTACGAGTGTTATATTACATACTAACTCTTTAGAGTAACACGGACGACAGTAGGTAATTCAACTCCTCCACGTATGAGAAACGACTTTCAAAAGTATTTGAACACTTTCGTAATTTCGTATAATAACTAGTTAAATCAACGTCCGACGATTTTGCATATGTTGAGAGCAATCCGCATATTTTGTTTATGTTGATTGCAAAACTAAAGGCTGTATAAACGGTTCATTGCAGCTACTGAGCTTATCCACGGCGTTAGGCGTGTACGTGGTAAATCGAATCCTAAACTGCACTCTCAGAAGCACAGAAGAAGAACCTCCATGCACAATGTTTTAGACTCCAAAGTATGTGCATCGCCACTATTAAGTAGCTACTATGATCAATATGTTTCCTTGACATGAGACACTGGATTTGAGTAGATTAGATCCAAAGTCCCAAGGCATTCCAGTGCACTGGAAGGATCAGAGTACCTGGGTTTCAAGGAACTACAACTGTGGAATTAAGGGCAGGAGTATGTTAGGTAGAAATCGAGGTTGGGTACTAGCGTACCAAAATAATCACATCAATGTTAAAGGGTGCAGAGAGACCCACTACTTTATCCCAGTAAATGAAAATGAACAGTGAATTGATCATTGGAAAAATGTCAGTCCTCGCCGAGATTCGATCCCGCGTCGCAGGAATACGAGTCCAGTACTCTAGCCACTATGCCATCTAGCACAACTAAAGTTGTGATTTAAGCTTTCGTGGGTATCGTACTGTTTTGGGGTCGTGTCTTCCAGCCCAACTTTAGTTGTGCTGGATGGCATAGTGGCTCGAATACTGGACTTGTTTAACTGCGACGCAGGATCGAATCTTAGCGCGGACTAAAGTTTTTCCAATGGTCAATTCTCTGTTCATTTACATAAGTCTCCCAATGGTATTGTTGGTATGTTCTCTCTAGCCCTGTACTTTCCGTCCTACTTGGGCGATGTCTTTTCTGTGTTGAACGTCAACTTGCCCTTTATTTTCTCGTCACTTTATTAGATTAAAATAGATACGAATAATCTGTGTTGGCTACTTGTAGAGCAGAGACGGTGTCTTTCTGGGCTGAACGTCAACTTGCTCCTTACGTCCCTGGTCATTATATTAGATGAGAGTAATCTTCTGTGTTAACTGCTAGGGCAATAGAGTCGATTCCCTTGCGTCGCTGATCGTTAAATCAGCAAGTATTGAGGCCCCAAAACTTCGTCTGCCTCCGAGTACGACTCGGCTCTCGTTATACTAGTTGTTACTGTCAAGAAGTAGTCATGTATGTCATCGCCACCATTAGATTGCACTCACCGGGACTCGGCTCTCGTTATACTAGTTGTTACTGTCAAGAAGTAGTCATGTATGTCATCGCCACCATT